>QQXO01000025.1:0-126864 GCA_003709845.1 Chaetothyriales sp. CBS 134916
GGTCAAGAAACCCCGGGAACTATGTCACAATAGCCACGCCTTAAATGAAACAAAAGTAAAATGCGCGCAGCCACTCTGGCAAGATTGACCAGATTCGGGCGATGGTGAGGTGGTCGAAATGAAATTCTGCCAAGATCTCTCAGCACGTGACCCCTATTTGCGCGAGGTTGCACATAGTGCCTGATCATCAGACGGCGGTCATCTAGAGTGTGTTGATGATCATGCTACACGACCCACCGCAATCACCGATATCGCACAGCATAGGAAGATATAAGTCGGAGTCTAGCTCTAGTAGATAGAGGAATCAATCAATTCTTGCACTGCGGTTCGGATCTTCTGTCCGACACCTATCGCCACCTTTCTGCCAAATCCTGTCGCCAATCTCTTAGTCCCAACCACACCAGGCCCGCCGGCCTGATACATACCAAGGCAGAGGCAATGGCACACTTCCTACTAAGGACGAGTGTACTGGGCCTAAATATGTGGCTAGCAGCAATGGGGGTTTCCCAACCCTTGCCCAGGTGCAGGCGTGGCTGGGAAGTGCAAACATCAAGGCATATGGTCCTCCACTGCCCGCTGGTAGAGAATAGCGCAGCTCTCAGGGAGAGGTACGACATAACAAGGTATGAGGAGATGCTCATTTGACCCTTATGCGCACTGTATGTAGCCAAGCGGTTCCTAATGGGAGGGATACCGGCCCAGTTCAGTGCAGTACAGCAAGCAATCACAGAGGAAGAGGCTGGTTAGCTGGGAGAGGGGTTCCTATTTTAGGGAACGGCGGGTTAAGGGGGTGGAAGAGAGAAGAGGAGAAACAATGACCAAGGACCTAACGCTTGTTTTTGTTTGCTCCAACTTATAGGATTTTCAATAAACGTATGTTGTTGACATGAATAGTTTATGTGACTTCTCTCCTAAGCACTGTATACATGTTAGTCGACAAAAATTCGCATCCAACGTTCGTTGTACTAAGTGTGCCGCGGGCCGACCGGGAAGCGCCGTTAGTCCCGGTTCAAAATTCTAAAATACGAGGGCCTGCCTGCCCCATTTCTTTCTCCGTTCGGTGGAGTCGCTGGAGCTCTCGCTTACGGCAGTTGGAGCCTAATTCAAGATCGTGTGAGGTGCTGTGTTGATACTCCCAGGGAAACCAATGCGCAGCTGGCAAAGCAATAGTAGCTTTGCGGCCAAAACTTGACCTGTCGCGTTGCTGTACCTGGCTGGCCAAGCATTCTCGTGTTCTGCCAAGTTTGTCGTCCCACCTGGCATGTCAACTATATTGTCGGGCAAAGATGGATACCTAAGTCGGATTAAGTTCACCCCAATTTCACTGGGCTTTTGTTTGGTTAAAACAAAGTAAAGCTTTTCAGACATTTTTCTATACAATCAAGTGATGGGTATGGACTATCTATTATGACATTTTCAATCATATGGTACATTCGTATCAATGAGACTATTGTACAGACAGTACGCCAAAATTTTGGTACAACGCTCCTTGCGTGGTATTAAAAATCTCTTGAAGTTGTTCGTGTCAGTATAGCCAACTCCACCAAAGTCGTGAGATAGAATGGTGACAGTGGCCAGTATTGCCTGGTGATTGGTCGTCAGGGTGTGCTGCCGGGAGACGGCATCATGATCGTCATAATCACCATCACGACCATCACCAACACCTTGGCCATAATCATCATTAGCACGGATAGCAGCCAACACTTGATTGCCAAAGGCAGTCTCTCCAGTCAGGCTGACGTTCTGCGGACAAGTTCGTTCCAAAAATGGCTTCGTATGTCGTCATCGCACCATATGGCAAGATGTAGAATGCCCCCTCACTCTAATACTCATCATAGGTTTTCATCTTGTGGTTTTAAGATCGAGCCCCTGTTCTTCTGCCCTATGACGACTGATGACTGATTGTAATAGAAGTTGAGATTGATTGATCCGACGTCCGAAGACTGTGAAGACTGTGAAGACTGTGAAGATGATGATGACGACCAAAGTCTAGAAATAGAGTCATTGGGAAATGTTCGAGGGCCCCCTGTCGTGGTCGGGCTTAGCAGTGGTAGTGAGAAAGAGCTCGGATGAGCTAGGGGTGCCAGCTCGTCACTGCTTCTAAAGCTTGCTTCTCCTTCTTCGTCGTCTTGGAGCGTTACAGCCTTGGGATTGCGGCAACGCTTGCTGTACCGCCACCAGACTGCGCTGGGTACCCCGACAAGGACAGTAACAATAGCAGTGACAGCGAGGATACTTTGAAAGGACATGGACATATTGATTGATCAGGAGCCTGATTGGAAAGAGAGCTGGAGGAATTGTCCTAGTATGGGAGTGGGAATGGGAAGACAAGGCACAAGATCGATTCTCCATGGCCAAGCCATGCACATTGTATTCTTATGTATCAGCTCTCCTTTATTTCCCGTCGTATACCGAGCGTGATCAATCGAGTTTCAGTTGCCTGGTGCAGGTGGGCCATGCACCGAGATCCCTCTTGACCCACCACAGCCCACGTGGCAGACTCACAGTTAGACTCCGGCCTTGAAACTCTGAAATTGCGCACGCAGGGGTTACTGTAACTTTAAGCGAGGCCTTAGCTAAAATTATAACTTACATGACTATTAACACCGGCCACCAAGTTCTATAAGCACATCTGTTCGAGCGAGTTGGAACAAGGTTTCTATCCTTAAGGAACGGTGAGCTTGAGCATCCTTTTGCTTACCTCGCCAACCAGTAGGCCAGGTTTGAGGCAGACGCACATGGGGATGTAATGGGAATTTGTCACTGTAAGCGGGGTAAACTGTAGACAATCAAGATATGGTGCAGGGCTTGCCTCATTGCAGGAGTTGTATTCCTCTCAAATAGAGCAGATCTATTCTTCTCAAATGGGCCATATCACCACCTGGATCTGCACACTGGTTGACTTGACCATGGTCGTGGTCGCCACGAGGCGAAGATAGTTCGTCCCTGTGCCGCAGAGATCGTGCGGCAGGTGGCTGAAGTTGCAGCCACTAGGCAATCGCGTTTCATGTCCGGAACGCTTGCGGAAAGCTCTATTTCATTCTTAACGGTGCAGCCGAAGCTGAATGCCACAAAACATCCCCTCACCGCTGGTTCGCACGATCAAATGTTCTCGAAGCCATCCCTTTTTGGAAAGAAGAGCTCCACAACACTCATGGCAGCAGCAGCCTATTGACGCCGCGTCTTTCACTGCTGAAGGCTAACCACAGTAACTTAATTACTGTAGTGCCCCTGGATGCTCCCGGCCTATCTAGGCGAGGAGATTCTACGTTCCAAGGTGCATGGATTGCGTCACGATGGTCAAGATGTGTTTACCATGTGGTTAATTCCAGCGGTCTTCCTTCTACTTCGGCTAATATGCATTGGGATCCATCATCTGAGATGGGAGTGATATAGCCTTTCCCGGTAAATTCGTCACCACGCATGCTCTACGGCGAGATGAGGCAAGGCATCGAGTGTCCAAATGACATTGTGAGCATCGCATCCGACTCGTTGCATGACATCGTGTTTTACTGCTGGCGCGGTTGGGTGCCTTCCGGAGACAGCCCCTTGCCTAATTTCGGCCGCACAAACGAATCGAGTAGGTGGACAGCTAACACGGCAAACACATGAACAAGAAGAGGTCCTATCCAGTGCAGCCTGATGATCTTATCTGCTTTGGTCAGGGCGGCCGGTATGAAACCAAAATTATGGCAATCTCTTCAAGAAGGCCGGGGGTTCAGCGCCGTCCTCGCGTTCTTTGCGGCCGCCGATCGGTACTAGTCCAGCTGGGTATCTCTAGTATTCTGGGCGTATTGCATGACCCGATGGATGGTCAAGCCAGGGGATGAGAGTCAATCTCCAAGTGTCTTCGTCTGGCCACCGAACCGCGACATAATTATGTCATTCTTGAGACTAGCCTGCTTTGCCACGTGGATGGGAAGGCGCAACCATGCTTGCATATACGATGTCAAGCTCTAGTGGTCACACTTTAGCCAACTGGGATCTTTTGTCTCTTGCTCTATGCCGCGGGATTGAAACCAAGATACGCTTATAGGGACTTTTTGCCATGTAGCGAGTTCTACTAGACCCTATTGAGGAAGACGTGAAACACTCAGCCTGACAGAACAAAAAGTGTACCATTGAACACACCTTATTCAGAGAACACATACCCGCACTGAGTCATCATTTTATCAGTGGTCCTCTCTCGCCACAGTCACTCAGCAACGCTGAAACCCCTCTTGGCCGGGTCAGTCTCTGGCTCTCCACCATATGCCGTCTTCTCCAGGGTATCAAAGACCTCGAGCACACGGGAGTCCATAAATGACAAAACGCTCGTCACCACCATCCCCACACGACCAGCCACAGGATCGACCCAGTAGTACAGATTGCCCAGGCCGGCCCAAAAGCCACTGCCAAGTTTTCGTCAACCCAGTACCTCAGCGTTGTTAATGAGAAAGCCGGCCGACCAGCCTAGTGGAAGGCCTGGGAGGAACTGACCACTCAGGGTGAACTGCGGGATGGCACTGGTAATGCGGCCAACGTTCTTGGTGTTCGGGCAGATCTCAGGGATGAAGTCGCGGAAGAGGTATTTCTCTACGGTTGCGCGTTCGAGGATCTTGATGCCGGATGTGGGGTGGGTGCCGTAGTTGACGATTGCAAGGAGGAACTGCGTGTAGTCGTCGAGCGTGCTGGTGAGGTAGTGGCCGCCTCCATAGTGCTGCGGTTATGGAGCGTCCGGCGGTGGTGCGGGGAGTGCTGTTAATTTGCCATCGGCGGCATCACGCAGGTGCACTGCAAGCGGCTGGCCATCCTCGGGCGGGTCCGCGGTCGTGTGCTTCAGGCCTAGCGGCTTGACAATGTGTGCGTCGATGTAGTCCCTGGCCTGTGATGGCCTCGATTACGAAGCCCAGCCAGTCGATGTTGACGCCGTAGTTAAGTCGGTTCCTGCTTCATGGACCCGGGGGGTTTCAAACGTCCACTTGGCGCCCGTTTGGTACTGCATGGGCTCCTGCTGCACTCCGACTCGCCAGGCCAGGGTAGAGGGGTCAATGAAGTCATAAGTAAAACCTGCGGTGTGGGAGGTGTAGGATGGTGATCTTGGTGCGCTGCGGGCGATATTGCACTTTGCCGCCGGAGTCATGGCCTTCCGCTACAGGGATCTCTGCAATTTCGGGCACGTATTTCTCGGCGAGATCGTCTAGTGACAATTTTCCTTGCTCAATTAATTGCAGAGCGGCGACGCAGGCGAAGAGTTTGGTGGTGGAGAACAGAGCGAGTGGCGTAGATGTGGTAAATGGCTTGGAAGAAGGGTCACCCAGCTTGTTGACTCCGAATGCTTTGTGATACACGGCCTTACCGCTGGCATCGTATATGGCGCCGGCAACACCAGGGAGCCACTTGTCGGCGACCAGTTTCTCGAAGAGAGGGTCCAGTTTGGAATCCACGCTCATTGTGGATGATATCTAATGGTTATTGTGGTGGCGGAAGATGTACCGGTAATACAGTCCACTTTCTGGGGAGAAGTAGAGAGGTACTCTGCTTCATTCTACCGGTACCCGACTACCTCCAGTACGGTAGTTGGAGGTGCGGGGAACGAGTGGTGGCGTGTCTGACAGAGCACTTGCTGTCCTACCCTAACAAAGTATGTTCTACGGCTCCGTCCACGATGCCAGCCGCGGCTGATGTGGAACCGCGGATGTCGTTTGGTAGTCTCGACGCTTTTGAGGCAACGAATCCTTGCACGATCGTGATGCTTACCATAATAAGTAATAGGTCATGGTTATTTACTGTCGTGAGAAAACGAATAAGAGTCAATAATGTGTAGGCGACATCCACCAAAATGACTCTTTATCAGAGTCTCACGTCTTGGCAGCTCTCACCCACCTTGACTCAATTAATGACGGCTAGATGTTGTGTGTTTTGACCACCGCACGGGTCCACCAGACTTATCAAATTCTGGTCCTATCACCAACCCCCGCTGCTTCGAGCAGATAGCTCATAGCAGATTGAAGTTATTGCCTTGCAGAACAAAAATGGCGAGCTTTAGGAGCGCTAATATAAGCTCACTCCTCCTCGCTCTCCTCCGAATCACCATCATCGCTACTATCACCTGGCTCAATACTCTGCATCGCACCCGGGCTCACAGCATCTCCATTATAGGCACCTAGTTGACCGCGCAGGGCCTCAATTTGGGCCTCTTGCTCCTGCTTGTTGGGTCGGTTCTTCTTGTTCTTGCTCACAGCACTAGCAGAGTAGCCATCGGAATCAGCCTTGGGCTCATCCGGAGGCGGGCCAGCGAATCGCTTGACAAAAGCAAGCAGCTTGATCAAGGCGTGATTGGGGACTTCTTCGATGTCGAGCTCGATTTCGTTCTCAGCACTATTGGCCAGCGATGGGACAGACTGCTGGATAATTTTGAGGGCTTCTTGCATCTGCTTTTCTGGGAGCATGGCGATGCCGTTGGAAATGTACTGTTTCTCCTGGAAGGTGACGTATCGTTCTTTGGCCGGCTTAGATGATGACTTCTTCTTCTCGGCCGACTTCTGCAGGCCTGGGAAGGTAGTCTTGGGCTTCTCTTTCTTGGAAGACTTGGACTTGCTCTTCTTGGGCGCAGTTGAAGGAGACTTGGACTTCTTTTTTGACTTTTTGTTGGTGAGCTCGCCCATTTGCTTTGACATCTCGGCAATCTGTTTCTGCAGAGCTGCGATCTTCTCATTCCGCTCAGCTTCGCTATCATCATCGTCCTCGCTTTCGGCGTCATCATCATCTTCTTCCTCGGATTGGGGGTCAGACTGGGGCTCGCGGGCGGCGATCCACTCATCTTTTGTGGCCCACTTCTTGTCGAACATCTGCTCGAGCTGATGGCCGGCTTGGTTGACCCAGTCTGACTCAGGGTTGAACTTGTAGCAATTCTTGAACACCAGGCGCACGTCCTCCTCGAAATCCTTGGCCTTCTCGTAGACGTTGTTGTTCAGCTTGGTCTGAATGGTTTCAAAGTCCATGGGCTTCTTGATGACCTGGAAGTACGTAGGGATGTTGAGGGCAACCGGATCGACTGGATGCGTGAAGAATTGGTTGATCTGCCAGTGTTTCGGAGATGCGATATCCTTGAGCACTTCCTGGCAGAATCGGAGCTGCAGCTCATACTTCTTCTTCTTGGGTCGACCGCCAGCAAATTCATGGTTGCGCTTAGGGGGGACGATAGCACGCTTTGGTCTGCCATCAGCCATGGTGCTATCGCGACGGATTAGGGGAACGCCATCTGGACCAGGGGCGAAGGGTGTGGAGGGAACTGCAGCAGGGGAACGAGCACTTCCTGCTGCAACTTGAGACGTAGAGACAGAGGGCCTTCTTGGTGGTGCTTGGCGAGTAGGTTCTTGTTTGGCTTTTGCTGCCTTCTTCTCCTCCCTGCTCAGCTCGACGACAGCGGCCTGGGGCATGTTGTTCTTCATTTGATTATTGAAGGAACTCTGCATCTTATAGGCAGCTTGAGTGACAGCATGGTCCTTGCCGTTGAATGTGATGCAATTAGCCACTATCAGTTCAAAGTCGGTAATGAAGTCGGTAAGACGGATGTACTGATTTTGCTTCAGTTTATGATCAATGGTACCCAGGTCCATGGGGTGTTTGATAATCTCGGGATAGGTGGGAATATTAAGGGCAACATGGTCGACTGGGAGTCTGAAGGCAGCAGAAGCATTGCTCTTCTTGAGGTTCGAGATGATCTTTTTCATCTGGGCTAGACGTGGATGTGTAATGGAGTCATCGCCATCAAGTCGCAGGTCGCTGAGTGGAGCTGGGCTGCCAATTGTCTGGGGTGAGGACGCTACAGGAAGTTCGGGCACCTTGAACTCATGAGATTGTGAGTTATCACCCGTCATAGACTCATGGGATTGCGAGTTATCGTCCGTCTTGACTCTCTTGGTGGCAGGCTCTGTCACATCCTGGTCGTCTTCACGTTCGCGAGACTGTTTGGGTTGAGAAGGCGCATCGGTCATCTCTTGGTTTTCAAAGGCCGCTGGCGCGACAGGTTTAGCAGGCTTCTCTTGAGAGGAAACCGTAGGTTCAGGGTCTGCAATGGCAACGTGTGGGAGCGTTGCGTGCTCTGATTGTGGCGCTAGTGGGGGTGACTGTGTTGGAGGAGTGGAGAGGCCAGTGTTGCTCAGCTTCACAGGCTCGGTGATTAGGGTCGTGGGAGCATCGGCAGGCTCAGAGAGAGGTGTGCCAATAGCATTGTCTTCGTTGTGCTTCTCGGCTTCGACCTGAGCAACTTGGGCGGAAGTGAGGTCGTCCGCGTGAGGTGCAGTTCGAAGATCAGAAATTGGTGCCTCCAGTGCAGGCGCGGGATCGGCTACTGAAGTGATTGTTGTTTCGGTAAGTTCAGTCTCCATCACATCAGGCTTAGCTTGGGTTGGCAATGAGGATGCGATACCAGAGTCGTTGAATGAGGCTGGGCTGGGTTCCAATGTAGGCTGATCTGAAAGTGGTTTTGACACAGACTCAACAGGAACGGCAACTGAGGCTTGCAGAATACCATTGGTGGCTGGAGGATTTCCATTGTGGAGGATGCCGTTGGGCGCAGCAGACTCACTTGTGGCTGTTTGGCTCGCGTCACTTGCAATCAGCGGCGGGGCTCCTGTGTTGGAAATTGCGGCAACAAGACTTGAGGCGATATCAGTCTGACCTGGTTGTTCAGATGTCTTGGCGAATTCATTCAGGAGCCTGGAGGGTGTTAGATCACGTGGAGAGAGGATGAAAGACGGGGAGTACGTACCCCTTGGACTCGACTTGTATCTCGACATCCATGATAAAGAGTAAAGAAGGGAAAGAAGGAAGTGAAGGACGTGGGGGATTAAGAAGGTTGAAGGATTAAGATATAGTGATCATCAAATAAGGCCAAGAGATGCCTAGTGGCGGCGGCAGTGACGGCTCCCCAACGACGGAGTGAAGGAGATGCGAAAAGGCTCCACGACTTGGATATTAGGTGAGGGTGGGAGGCAAGGCGACAGTGAAGGAATCGCTGACACAATCAAGTGGCAACAAGGACTCTATCGCAAACCTGAGGTGGTCATGTGACAGGAAGGCGCTAGGCAACGCCACCAAGACCGGGAGAGGCGGCAGCAGCAAGGGGTCACCGGCCAACTCGAGCAGCTGCCTGGGCCTCAAGGTGACATTCACGTGATGGAAGTCGGCGCGCATACGACTACGACCGCAGAAAGGGCGGAAGTCGATAATGCGACAATAAAAAGGCAACACAGAGATTGCCAATGTTTTGTGGTGCAACAGGCGCGGACGAATTGGGAGCGGGCTTGGCGTGTTGCAAACGCGACGTGAGGAGGAAACAGTCGGGAAGGGGAATACGGAACTGGGGATCAGGATTTATGAGAGAGGGGTTGCGAAATCTTTAAGTAGCCTCGGCCTACCGGCGTTCCCTGGAAAATCCTTCAAAATCACGCTAGACTGGGTGGCGCTAGCCTGTCTGGCCCACTTGCGCTCATGCTTGAGATCAAGGCTGGGCGTTGATTGGCCACCAAAATCTGATGTTGCCAGTGCCTAACCAATTACGTTCTAGCCACAAACTAGAGGTGGCCCGAGCTTGCCACAGCTCTGCCCCTTTCCACGCGTCAATTTCACTCGCTGCCCTTTCATCGCGTCCACCCACACAAGGTCAGTGTGTTCGTTTTGCCGCCATCAACGGTCACGAGACCAGGGTCGCATTAAAGGCTACTTTGACCACGAGGGTGGCGTCAGTTATAGTCCTTCTGGAACGACTGTCGCCGCAGATTGTTGCCTTGTCCAGTCGGTTTCAGGTGATGTCACGTGTGGTGTCAGGATGACTCATAGAATGGTGCTTGATGGGCAGGCAGTACCTGATTGATATCTTGACGACGGGATGTGGGGGGAGGTGGTGCGGAGGCTTCGAGGCAGGATGGCCTGGTTTGCGACGCGATAACCGGCACCGGACAGAGAGTTGGAGAGAGGAGTGGACAAGACAACGGATCTCGGAACTGGCAGGTGTGTTGTTTGGCTCCTGGAGTGCAGGCCAATTTCACTAGCATCTATCATTTTAGGCTTAATGGACTGAATAGGCTGAAATCTCAAGTCTTGTATGTTGTTGTAAATTGTACAAGCATCCTGCCATGATTAGAATACCAGTCAGAACTCACCATGATTGGTTAGTGATTGTGTCAATATCTCATTCAGATGTGAAGGACATGGCAGGAGACAGAGAGTGCGGACAGATGGCAGGCTCTCAAAGAGGACATGGCGTATTCAGACACTGTTTTGTATCAAGGGTACAGCTGGGGTAGTGCAGCATTGCACTATAGGAGCTCTTGCCATTAGAGCTATTGCCATTGGAGCTATTGCCATTGGAGCTATTGCCATTGGAGCTATTGCCATTGGAGATATTGCCATTGGAGCTATTGCCATTGGAGCTGTTGCCATTGGAGCTGTTGCCTTAGAGCTGTTACCATCAGAAAAAGAGATTTTTTGCACTTATAGTTATTGAAAGAAGAAAAGCTTCAGCACTCTTGGCACACATCCACACTAATATACAATAGGTATAGTGCAGTAGCCTTAAATCCGTCAAACTCCGGGAAAAAGTTTGGCACAAATCTGAGTATTCAAGCTACAATAATGAAAGCGCCAGCAACTTGGCCACACTCTTTTCTTACACAATGCCGCTGCAGTACCTGTGAATCTGCGTTGATTTTCTGTAAGTGTCCAACATGAGTAAGCAATCTATAACTACGCTGTCTGCCAAGACTCCGTCCGTTGCCACCCTAGCTGTTCCATCGACGGCGGCGTCGACATCATCCAAGTCGTCGATTCTGAAAGCGTCCTTCGCGCCCTCGCGGTACCAGCTGCGGCTGTTTGCATCCGTCATCCAGGGATTCGAGTCTGAGCAGTTGCGAATCCACGACACCAGCACCGGGCGACTGCATTGCCAACACAGCATCAAACCATTGGTCTCAGTCACTTGCCTCGACTGGGGCCAGTTCAGTCCGTCGACAACACAGACATACTCAAGGAAGAAGAAGTCGATAAGCGGCGAGGATATTGTTGTTGCGTATGGAACCAGTGATGCAGAGATCGCCCTGTTCTCGCCTGCAGCAGCCACCGTAGTCGGCAGCCTCGTTGGCGGCCACGAGCGCGGCGTCAGCGACTTCAAGTTTTCACAGCACCAGCGAGACGATGCGTGGAGCTTGGGCGGCGACGGCAAACTGGTGCAATGGAGTCTGAAAACCCGCGAGCCGGTGCGGTCGATCACGCTGCCTGAGCCGGCCATCCACACTCTGTGCCCACCTAGTCATAAGCATGAGGAAGCTGACATCCTCTGTGCTTTCACCACCCCTTTCATTCTCACCATTGGTGCCGGCGATGATGTGCAAGTCCAGAGCTTCGACTCGATGAGGAGGCCTGTTACCGTGCTACTCCGATCAGACCACGACAGAGCCAACAAGGGCGGTGACGAGCACTTTCTCTCCGCGGACTATGGCAGACACATCCACGTGTACAGCATTGAACAGAAGAGCCTAGTTCGGACGCTCCTGGCTACCGGTGAAGTGACCGAGGCTGACCTATACCATGGCGAGTCGGGCGCGTGGACCGAGAAGTTGTTATCTGTTACTACTAAAGACGGCATCGTCGAGCTGTTCATGCGACCCTTTGTGCAGCCGACTAAGCAGAACGGAACGCTCGAGTCTAGTCGCAAGAGTCTCACGCAGAAAGCAACAGCGAAAGTCCATCTTGTCAACTCGGACGCCAAGAAAACACGGGTGCCCATTTTTGCGGCATCTCTGCAAGGGCCCGAGCTGCACGTCGCCTCAGTTGATAGTGGCGTCGAGCTTACTTTCCAGAAAATCCGCTGGCAAGATGAGGGAACGGGCGAGCTACTCTTTGACGGTGTCAAGGAGGTCGTTCGGACTAAGGCTGCTTCCAGCCTCAATATCGCCACGGCGAATGGTGCCAAGAACATGAGTGGGATGCAGATTGACGAGTCCCACACGGTTGTGGTCAATGGTGGAGCCGTGGGCAGCTCACTGGGCGCAGCCATCGAACTTGACAGCAGCGAAGAAGGCGAGGACGACAATGACAGCGACGACTCCGACGAAGCACCAACAGCCCACACTGAGCCTGATGTTGAGGAGGAGGAGCAGGGGGAGGATGCCGAAGAAGAAATGCAAGATGTTACCGCTGCCGTGGCTGCCCAAGCACCGGATGATGATGATGGTCATGATAATGACGAGCCCGGAGGCGAAGCAAACCAGGAGCCATCTTTCGGCGACCTTCTCGCTGGTCGCAACCGTGGCACCATTGACATTGCCGCGTACGATGCCAACGACTCTCGTGCTCCCACAGTCGACAACGGCCTCCTCTCCATTCCCACAGGCTTATCTCTTGGCACAGTTCTCACACAAGCACTGCGTACCAACGACCGCGCCCTTCTCGAAGCCTGCTTGCACACGACCGATCACGCCATCATCGCCAACACAATCCAACGCCTCGAGTCATCGCTCGCGGGAATCCTCATTGGCAAGATTGCAGAGCGTATGGCCTCCCGCCCCGGCCGATACGGTGATCTGCAAGTCTGGGTGCAGCAGCTGTGCGTCGCTCACGGCGCAGCCCTTTCCACCCTGCCCGATGCCAAGGCCAAGCTCAAGACCCTCTTCAAAGTCCTCGACCAGCGCGCGAAGACTCTGCAGCCCTTGCTCTTGCTAAAGGGCAAGCTGGATATGCTCGACGCCCAATTGCGCCTTCGAAGACAGCTCGCTGCTGAACATGCCAGTCGGCAGCAGCAGGCTGGCGGCGTGGTGCTAGTCGAAGGAGACGCGGACAACTGGTCGAGCGACGAAGACATTGACGCCGACGGAAATGCGAAAAGCCAACAGCCAGGGCGCCAGGCCAAGTCATTGGCGGCGCTGGAAGACCTTGTCAGCCGAGACAGCGACGACGAAGAAGAAGAAGAAGAAGAAGAAGAAGGCGTGTCACTTGCTAACGGTATCGACCATCATCACTCTTCCGATGACGAAGATGAAGATGAAGAATATGAGGGAGTCAACGGCCTCAACGCGTCCACCAATCCTCGCCTCAATAGACTGGTCGATGACATAGCCGACGAAGAAGAAGACGACTCACGCTCCGACATCGACGATGAGGAAGACGACAAAGGCCACTCTCTGTCGGACGATGATGATGATGACGATGAAGACGAAGAGGATTCTGAAATAGACAGCTTCATTGACGACGGCCCCATTGAGCGGGACCGAGAAGCTGACGACCCACTGCTCGATGACGCCGGCGATACCAGTGATGATGACGACAACGAAGAGACCCAGGACAAGTCATCAAAGCGGCCAGCGATGAAGAGATCGCGTCGTTGAATCAATTAAATAAAAGTCCAAGTTGTGCCCAGAAGTTGTTTCTTTTTTGTACTAAGTCAGTCAGTCAATCAGTCATCCAGTTAGTTAGTTAATAGTTAGTTAGTCCACCTGCACTCTCGATATGGAACATTAACCATCTCTCTATCTGGCTGCCTCAGGACTTTCACAAAAGGTTTTCGGAATTCGCGGAGGAATGAGAAGAAAAATGGGTAGAGAAAGAAGAAAAAAATGTGGGCGCACTGGTAGTGACACGGATTGAATAGGAGATTATTGCTATGGGTGGTTTTAGGTGCGTCTGTGTGTGTCTGTGTGTGTGATAGAGATACAGTAGATACCCATTCATGCGCCCCAGAGGATCAATGATGATTAGAGTATCTGACTTGAGATCTTTTTTGACAAGGTGATAATTATAGTCTATTCCTGTTCGACGCTGCGGATAACCACCACCTCTTCTCCTAAGGCGATAGTCTTGTGATAATGATCATTTCTTCTTATCCCCTCGGCTCTGTCTCTTATCGAATCACATCCCCAATCCCACGCGCCACCTCCTCGACCCCGATCCACTCATCACAGCCCTCCAACACCTTACTCCCACCCAGGACCCCTTCTTTCGTTCCCAGTCCTCTCCCTCTTCCTTTACTCTTGCCCGCCCAGACCTCGAAGAATTTGACCGTTTGATCGCAACATGCAATGATCAGACTGCCTTCCTCCTCCGTCCGCGACGCCCAAGGCTCACCTTCGACTCTCAACCGTGCTTGTGTTCTTAACAGTACATCACGGTCTCTATGTCGTTGCCCCCGACTAGCGACGTGACGTACCTGAGAGGAGTAATCAGCACGTAATAGTCTGCGCGCGGGACGAATAGTCTGATCCTCCATATCCTCGCCGTCAGCACCTTGTCTCCGCCTTGTTGCTTCTCTAAGTCGCACGGCCTCCTAAGCCGCGAATCCGTCACTGACCTGTTTCCGTGATGGTACAGCACCATTCGGCCCACCCGGATATGGGATAGCCCACAGTGCTCGTCCAATTTCACCATTGACCTTCCGCTCCCATGGTATGCTGACCACACACTCGCAGCTCGGCCAGGCAAAGACAGCAACCCGGATTTCATGGTCGGGCTGGGCGTAGCCAAAGGTGGCCACGATTTCGCGGCGAGTAGTGCTCCATGTCAGACTGGTGACCTGGGCAAAGACATTGATCACGGCAAGGTTACATCCGGAATTTGCGTGGTGGAAGTGGATCTGACGGTCATTGCTGCCGCCGCTAGTGGCAAGCAGACTGGGCTGCCATGGTGCAAAAGCGATTGCTTTAACAGCAGCTGAATGGTAGAAGGACACAGAGTGCAAATTCATCTTACCAGCAATACCAGGGCTAGCAAGGCCGTTCTGCAACACACGTCCATCATACCCTTGACCGCTTCGAGAGCCTCCAAGCTCTCTGATACTTGGCGGCGGCGGTGATAGTGGAAAGCTGACACGTCGGTTTGACATCACATTGTGCGGTAGTAGCGGAGGGGAGAACGCTAACCCATGTCTGGATGCAGCTCTTCCAGGTAGCTCAAACAGATCTAGGTTTGGATGGCTCCCTTGAATGTAATCTCGAGTTGGCGACGCTGGGGGGGTAATCAACCCTGCAGGCATTATTCTCTGTTGCTGCCGAGATGCTGGGGATTGTGAATTTGGACCGCCCAGTTTGGGTATCGGCCCATCACGTTGATCGTCCTGTTTGAGAACCGTTTCCGCTTTAAAGAGCAGAGCTATGTTGTCATTTCCGCCCGAGACAAATGTGTCACCAAGAGGAGACCAGGCCAAACCGCATATGTTCTGGCTGTGCGCATCTAATTTCACCAGCAAGACCATGGCGCCAGCCTCAAACTCGGGCCACTCTACCGAGTAATAATAAATTCGGCCACTATCATCTCCAACAAGAAGGTCTTCGGAGGGAATGGTGCCATGGGACCTGCATGACTGCCGATAAGCCAGAACAGGTCGCCAGTTCACGCAGCAAGCGGGAAAAGGGTGTGGTGCTTCAAACCGCGGTCGGGGTTCGAACAGGCTCCAGAGCGACACGCTGCCATTGTGTCGAGCGACGGCAAGGATAGACTTATGGCCCTCATCCGAGGAGAAGGCAAGAGACGTAACAAAGTTTGCGGCTCTGGCTGACAGGAAGGGCGGATATCGGACCCCGTATTCCTCGGTCCAAAGATAGACTCTGTGGGTCAGCGCAACGGCCAAAGTACGTGAAGTGAAGCTGTAGGCAAGGATTGAGCAGTAGAAGTCGTCCTTGAGGAGAGGTGCATCGAGGACGCGAAATGCAACTGTGGGCATATTTTTCTCTGTCTCCTTTAATTTCATACTTCGAGTGCCGACGGGTGCTGAAAATGGTCAGCAGTTCTGCTGTGCGTTCTGTTTTCTCGACACGAACCTCTAATATGATGTGGCATAATCCAGCCTCCATGCTGCCATCTGACAGCAGCAGACCCAACAACGGGTGCACGCTCAGCCGCTATTCGGGGTTTCACATCCAGCACTCGGGCTGCCTGATCGAGGTTCAAGGCAAGAGCCAGGCGCCTTTCTTGGGCCCTGACCTTATCGTCTCTGCTCAGAGTCTCGAGGAAAGCAGGGGTATGCATGGTAGCATTCGTACCACTGGCGAGAGAGATGCTGCCACCTCCGTCAACAGCCTGCAACTGCCCGAAATAGGAGGCCATGCTTCCGCCTACAGTCCAGACGCCAGACCAGCTCAATTGCCTCAAAGACTCTGCCCCAGGCCTAGGCTCAAGCGTGAGAGGACCAGCATCTATACCGTAGACGAAGGAGGGTGTATGATGAGGCGGTCGTAACTGATACATATTAAGGGCTCTTTGACGCCTTACAATTTGAGTCGACCGTGATTTGTGAGTTGAAGTGAAAGGGTCGGCCATGTCTGGTCGAGATCTTGCGTAGAGCTCACGTCCTCTGAGAGAGGATGGGGCTTTGCTTGTGCGGTAGGCATCTCGCTTCTCACCCAGCTCCGTTCTTCTGGGGATGTAGCGATCTGGCATCGTGAAAGCAATATCAGGATTGGCGCCAAGGCATCGTCGCTTGGGAGATGGGCTAGGAAGCTTGTCGGCCTTTGGGGCTCGTTGGTGCTCGTCGGCCACATTGGACGATGAAACGTGCCTTTGGAGGTCGCTGATTCTTGGTCTTTTCCGGATGGTCTGGCCTGAGGTCATGTTCGGCATCTGTCGGTCGAGCCATGAAACGATCACCCCATCTGTAGAGGAGTACGACAAAAAAGAGACCGAGGACAATGGCCCAGAAGCCGACGACCGCAGAATTCCAGTAGCTGAAGGGTCTGCTGTTGTCCTTGGAGCGGTAGTACTGGGCCCGCCGGCCATGGAGGGCCTTGGACAGCTCGAATGAGGGTGGGAAGAAGAAGTGGGGGAAGAAGGCGGTCACAAGAGTGTTTCCAAGAAGAGGCCAGAGTCGATGCCAGTGTGCTTTGGCCGTGTACATGCTGGGATTGTGAGGGTGGCAACCTTGGTCATCGGCTGAGACGCTCAAGGGATAACCCTGGTGTCATGTTGACCGCAAAGTCACGACGGGGTATGATATGGGAGCGAGTAATGTCTATCCAATGAATCTAGAAATGCCCGGTACGGATGTCAGTGGCATAGCCTTGCACAAGTCAAATACTGTGGACGGAGCGCCGGCGATGGCGAGGTACATTTCTTGGGCTTGGTGGGCTTTGATTTCTGCCTACCAAGCCCATCTCACCTTCCGTCGGTTTCTCCCATCTTTGCATTTCGCGAAGCAAGCGCGACGCTATTGATCTGAATCACCTCCAACCCCATCCATAAGGCAGGAGCACAGTAAGATTGCATGGTGAATGATGGCCAGTGTAAGATGTGTTGTGTGAGCGAAGTATAACCGGGCACTAAATCATGTTCGAAGCACGGCATCACACGCACAGCCGCCCAGACCGAGCGGAGTCAGGAAGCAAGGCAGAAAGAGCTCAACCAGATTCGCACCTATCAGAGCTTGGTCGAGGAGGTCAATGCGAAGGTACTGTGGAGCAATCTTGTACTCAAGGAGAATGAGAGGGGGTACTAATATATTGGCAGGTTGAGAAGAAGGAGTTCACACCCGAGTTGCTCCAAAAGACGGCCGAGTTGCTTAAGCAGAACCCGGAATACTACACGGTTTGGAATCATCGTCGGCGTATTTATGTCAATGAGATCAACAGCCTCGCAGCTCAAGTTGAGACAGGAGAACTGACGGAAGAGGGCAAAGCGGCACAGGTTCTCGATTTCATTCAGCTCGACTTGCAGTTTCTGTTCCCCTTGCTGTTGAAGTTTCCAAAATGCTACTGGATCTGGAACCATCGGCTATGGCTTCTGGAGCAGGCTACACGACTGGTGCCCGTGGAGAAATCGATAGCGCTTTGGAAGGAGGAGCTAGGTCTGGTTGGTAAGATGCTGACACGGGACAGTCGAAACTTTCACGGTTGGGACTATCGCAGGACGGTGATTGCCAGCCTGGAGCAGCTCAAGGGCGGGAGTATAGCCAAGAGCGAACTCGACTACACCACAAAGATGATCAAGGCTAACTTGTCGAATTTCTCGGCCTGGCACAATCGATCTCAGGTGATCTTGCGGACACTGAACGAGCAACAAGCGTCAGACAAGGAGAGGAGGCGCATGCTTGATGACGGTGAGCCTGATAGCAGGCCTTGACGAAGTCACTGACAGAAGCAGAATTGGAGCTGATCCACAAGGCGCTGTTTGATCCCTACGACCAATCGCTGTGGTTCTATCACCAGAATTTGATGTGTGTATTTGACCCTCGGACAGCGCCAGCGACAATGGCTCCCAATCTGAGCAACGACGAGCGACAAGAGTATCTAGCTAAGGAGCGAGGGTTTGCCGAGGAGCTTCTTGAGGACGCCGACGACTGCAAATGGGTCTTCCAGGCATTGGTCGAGATTACCCTGATACAAAGTGAGGCAGGCGGGGGCAAGATTGAGGAACAGCAAAGGAGGAAGGCGCGAGAACACCTGGGCAAGCTCAAGACTCTCGATCCGTTGAGAAAGGGGCGCTGGACAGATCTGGAGCAGAAGCTGACCTCATCATAGCTGGGTGAGCGACTTACACGTCCTGTCATATGCATTGTGTGTGCAGTTCCCAGCCCATAGCCCAGGAAACCCTCAGAGAGCTAGCAACTGAGCCTTTTATTAGTGTGCTAGTATTGCTAACACCCTGGGAGGAAATGGGCGGGGGCGAGAGGCTAAAAGCTGCTTCCGGCCCGCCCATTGGTCCCAGTCATAGGAGAGTAGGCTGCAGAGACCCACTGGTAGGAGATCGCGACTGCATGTCTCCAGAGGCTTAAACAGTGTGGAAACGCATGGTTTGAATTGAGACATCAGAGTTTGAGGATTGTCAATCACTTTGAGGCCGATCATAATAGAGATCAATCAAGATCTGTCATTCACTCACTAGCCATTCCGATCTATTGATTCGTTTGTTCGTTCGTTCGTTCGTTCGTTCGTTCGTTCGTCTCGTTGCTCCGCCGTGACGCTGAAGAGCACCTGCCCCTTCCTTCTCCTGTCTGCAACTACGCGGCCGCAGTTTCCCTGCTTCAGCCCTCGGGTGGGCACGAGCCACCGCTCCCACCGCTCCCACCGCCACTCCCACTGCCGCTCTCCGACACTCCCACCTCCCGTCCATAGCGGTCTCAATGGCAAGATAACCGTCCATTCGGCTTGCCCGAGCTGCGTTACGTCAAGCCAAGCACTTTAAAACGCCGTTGAACGGCTATTGTCCCCGCTTAGTCGACACAATGGAGGCTTCTCAGTCCAACGCCGACAACGGCGAAGATGTATTACCCTCACATCCATTAATTACAAGGAAGAAGCCCTCTTGCTGATGGCATGCAGACGTTTGAAGATGCCGGTTCGAGCCCCGTGTCACCAGCCCTACCTGCACACACAGACCCGCCAGCCACAGAAAGCCAGGCGAAGGTCGAAGAGCCACTGAAGCTGGATGAAGTGCAGGAGACGTCAACAACCAACGGGATAGGTGCCGGTGACCAGACACGGGAGCATCCAAATGAGACCAGACCCGTACCTTCACCGCCGCCGACGAGCTCTGAAGATGGACCACGGACGAACGTCAAGGACATGGCTGCGTCTTTCGAAAGCAACAACACTTCATCAAGCGCTGGGACAGCCAAGTCTGTATCCAAACCGTCTCGATTCCAGGGTTTTACCGCCTCTCTGCCCGCCGTGCCGTGGCCTGTGCCGCCTACACGATCAAAGTCGAATGACAGAGCCACCTCTCCACAGCCGGCGGCGGCCGCTACCGGGCGCAAAACAGGCGCACCTTTTGGCTGGTTCAGTCGGTCTTCTGCCTCTGCCAAGGACGTCAAGTCTCCGCCATCGCATCCCGATGCGAGACGGAACACTGGAGCCTCGATCTCGACCGTGGGAAGTAGCAATCCGGAATTGATGGCCAAGATGCTAGAAGACAGCGACGGCAGAGCACCTGCGAGACAATCACTCAAAGAACAGTTCAAACTGCTGAGAATGCGAGAGGAAGCAGGCATGCACCACATCGACGATCCAGAGGCCAAAGAAGGCGGCGCTGTCGCCAGTCTCATCGGACGGTCAACTAGCCTCGGCGTCAGTGTGGCCTCTCCGCAGAGTGTCGAGGCCGACGATAGGCAGCTGCCCAACCCGGACACACCGTCTGCCGCATCTCATTCACCTGTAGCCGAGAAGACTGTACCTGTGAACCCCAACCTGGCCCCAGGCACAGTGTCTGGAATTAGCACCTCTGCTACCGCTGCCGCAGCGCCGATTGATTGGGACTTCTGGCAGACCATTGTCAACGAGGGGCCGCAGGCAGTGTCACGCACAAGCCCGGAGGAGCTGGCAGCAGCAATTAGCAGCGGCATTCCACAAACAATCCGAGGCGTTATTTGGCAAGTCTTGGCTGGAAGCAAGAACGAGGACCTAGAAGCCGTGTACCGCGAACTTGCACCAAGGTCAGTGCAAGAGGCGGCCTCAGAGGTTCCCGTCTTTGGTCAGCACAACATCCAGAACGATGAATCGGTGAAAGACAAGGCTGCTTCCGGCTCCACAAGATCGTCTGCCAAGTCGAATCCTTCCTCCCGCGCCACAAGTGCCAATGCAGGCAGTGGCTCACCGTCTCCATCTCGCGATCCTTCAGATGGTGCCACCGCCGCCAAGATAGAGGCTGGACTCGCTGCAGAACGGGCAAGAAAGGCCAAGGAAGATCCGGCGGCGCTCGCCAAGCTCGAGAAGATGATCCGAAGGGACATGGGTGCGCGGACGAGCTACTCCAAGTACACAGCTGCGGCCGGGCTCCAAGAACCTCTATTCAATGTCTGCAAAGCGTACGCCCTCTTTGACGAAGCCGTCGGATATCCCCAAGGCATGAACTTCATCATCATGCCCCTATTGTTCACCATGTCCGAAGAAGAGGCCTTTTGTCTCCTGGTCAGGTTGATGAACAAGTACCAAGTCCGAGAGCTGTTTATAAACGACATGCCCGGTCTCCACCTTCATCTTTACCAATTTGAAAGGCTGCTCGAAGATCTCCAGCCTGCGCTCTACTGTCATCTGAACCGCCGCGGAGTCACGCCAAAGCTTTATGCCACACAGTGGTTTCTGACCTTGTTCGCCTATCGCTTTCCCCTCCAGCTTGTCATGCGCGTCTATGACATGGTCTTGTCTGAAGGTCTTGAAGGTGCAATCCTGAAGTTCGGCATGGCTGTCATTCAGCGTAATGTCCAAACATTACTTGTCATGAACGACATGCAAGCTCTCACCAACTTTTTGAAGGAAAAGCTTTTTGATGTGTACATCGATGCTACCCCCTCGTCCAAGTCAATCCTTGAGTCAGGCTTCTTTGGTAACTCGGGCGGTACAGACAACGAGGTCTATCGTGCCGATCTCCTGGTCCAGGATGCGTCCAGCATCAGGCTAACACCAGAGATGCTCGCTCGTTACCGTGAAGAGTGGGAAGAGAAGAATAAAGTGGAAACGGCCCGTGAGACTGAACTCGAGAACCTGCGCACCGACACCGCCACCAAAGCCTCGCAGATCCGCTCCCTCGAGCAACGCGCCGAAAAGTCCGATGCCGAACACATCGAGCTTGCCAACGAGCTGGTCAAGCTTAAAGTAAGCAATCAAGAGTTGGCTGACCACAACGAAAGTTTGGCAGGCCAAGTTGAGGAGCTCCGCAAAGTGGCCGAGAGCGAAGCTAAGAACGTAGAGGAAAAGCTAAGGGCTGGTATGGATCAAGTCATGCAACGAAATGTTGAGGTCCAGAATGAGAACAGGCATATGGAAGAGCAGATGGCCGAGATGGAGAAGGAGTTGGTGGCCATGAAAATGAAATATGCTGAGGTGAGTTGCTGCATGCATCAGGCCACGGATGAACAAAGTGCTGACGATGATGTCCAGTTGAATACCGACCATGAAAGTCTCAAGCAGAAATGGAGCGATCTGCGAAAGGCTCTTGAGTAGGAACCAGAGCCCGGGCTGTATTGATGATGGATCTGCTGGCCGACCAAATGTTGTCGTCGTCGTCGATTGCCGACAATTTGATGTATCATTTGCATCTGCCTATATTGATAACCTGAAGACCGACCCATCCACCGACCAACCTGGTTATTTGGAATATTTTCCCCTCTTTTTTATTGCGTGATGAAGATCTTGCCAACATTAGACATTAAGTTAGCAGTAGCATCGCGGTTCTAGATAGTTGATGGTTAACCAGCAATGGTACGATGGTTGCTTCTTCTATGACTTCATCAATGTCAGCCCTTGGAATAAGTAGAGCGGTAGTATATATATCTAACAAAGTGATGGCATTGTTTGTAGTGAACTCAATCATATTAGAATGCAAGAAGAGGATAATTAAGAAAGTGAAGCAAGACAGTGGGGGCGGGGGAGGGGAATTTGACACTAACTAGTGAAGGAAAAAAAGGAAAAATCATGGTGAAACAGAAATAGAAGGTGCGCGTGGTGCCTGACCGCGTTCGAGCTTTCCCCTAATCATACATACCTCCATATCTATATTATGGAATTCTGTGCTTGAATTTACTGGCGTCCCTGACCAGTATGCCTTCGGCGCTTTCATAAAATACAAGGAAGGTTAAAAAAAATTCATGTCTGTCCGTTTGATTTGGCCTCTGCTTGCTCCCAATGCTGTCAGTCTACCGCGCATTCTCAATGTACTCGGCACTGGGCTTCTCGTATTTTGCCGCAAAATACTTGTGGCTGTTGCGGGACAGCCAGACGCAGAACTTGGAGATCTCTTCTTTGAGACGGGCTACTGACTGCGTGTCCATGTTTGTTTGCGCGATGAGCTCTGGCATGTTGACTGTTTTCAAGCATGGTTAGTGGGGAGTTATCAGCTGACGGGAGGGGGAAGGGGGGGAGGCGGTAGTTACCAAGCATCCGAGTCAAGTGCTCTGCGCCGTAGCAGTCGCCCGGGCCGCGGTTCTCCCAGTCAGGGTAGCGACCTGACTCCCACAGCTTGCGTACCTGTGGGCATGAGTGAGCTCTTTTCCATATGCTATTCGCCAGTAAAGTCTTGACATACCTCGGCGAGCTGACCGCGCTCAAAGCGATAGAGGAGAATCTTGCCGATGCTCTTCTCGAAGTAGACTTTGAGGCCAGCGCAGAATTCCTCCAGAATGTCTGCGTCTCCAGTGCCCACTCTTCGGTTGAGCTTCTCCTCTTCGAAGTAGCTGTCTATGATGTAGTTCGCCGGGGCACGGCTCGGAAGAGGCACGAGGAGCAAGGACTTGGTGACGTTTTCCCAGTCGTCAACGAGGAGGTTCTTGAGGTGGTCGGGGATCGTGATGCGGATCGAGGGGCGGGAAACAAAATTCTCTTCCTGTGAGAGTGGTTGGTGAGTAAAATGGCCACCAATGGGCGTGCGAACGTGAGCGAGTCCAGATTGAAACGGGGCAGGACCAGCATCAGGAGCCGATGGGATGGCGTGTCCGGGCTTTCCGTTTCCTGAGCGGAAGCTGCATCGCAAGCCAATCGATTCACAATGGCCACAGACTGGCGAACGCCAATCACATGAGAGCCCCATCCGCAAACACTGCTTGCAAGCCATGTCATGGGTCAGGCGGTCGACTTCAACATTTTCAGCAGCGACGGCCGGAGCAGGAACAAGAGTAAGAGGATTGGTGTGGCGCCCGCTTCGTCGTAATGTTGGCTTGGGCGTAGGCTTCATCGAAGGGAGAGTCTCGCCAGCGGCAATGGCATCGCGCTCGGCCTTGCGCAGGAACCTCCCCCCTGGCCCTCGCATTGGGGCTTCGAGCAACTTGCCGTCGCTCGAGCGCTTGGGCATCAGGCCGGTGGTATTCTTTCCCTTCGTAGGGGTTGAGGGTGAGGAGGATGTGGCAGCAGCAGCTTGTGCTACTGCGAGTACTACGTCGGCAGGGGCAGGCAAGGAGCGACGTTGTGGCAATTTCTTTCGCACATCGTCTTGCTGACGATTGATGACTTCGTCAGGCATCTTGGCCAGGACCTCAGGCTTGATCTTGCTCACGAGGCTCGCAGGGATCTTGTTCAGGGCCGCCACCCCCCAGGAGGAAAGAGTCCAGCCGTCGTCTCGATTCAGTTGCTGGATAAGTCTGTTCGGGTGCTTGAGGGCGTCGAATGGGCCCCCAGATCCAGGAGGGTCGAGCTCCAGAGGATCCTCGTCCACGCCGGCAATGGATGGGGCCTCGCTCAGGGGATCAAGATCCTCGTAGAAGAGGTGCTTGGCAAAGTTGCCCGGTTCCTCAGCCTTGGCCTTCAGGTACGCGGCATGAGCCTTCAGAGGATGGTCAATCTTGCCTTGTTCATAGAGCTCCTGCTCGATTCTTTCTCTCTCGACCATAGTCGTGCCGCCGAGGAGGGGAGCGAAGCCAACGAAGC
The DNA here is from genome assembly GCA_003709845.1 of Chaetothyriales sp. CBS 134916. Taxonomy (NCBI): domain Eukaryota; kingdom Fungi; phylum Ascomycota; class Eurotiomycetes; order Chaetothyriales; family Domatiomycetaceae; genus Domatiomyces; species Domatiomyces globalis. Next base: position 24,315 of record QQXO01000025.1, read on the forward strand.
CAGCACGAAATGTGCCATTGCTGATGTACTCGGGCTCGGGCTGAGAGGGACTGTAGGCTAGAAGCTCGTCGAGAGTGAGCTCTGAGACTGGTTTCTCGGCAGTGCGGCGTGTGACACGAGACTTGAAAGATGCAGGAGTCCGGTCAGAAGTCTTTGGAGAGCCAGCAGATTGACGTTTCGCCGCCATTGTGGACCAGAGAATTGTAATTCAGGTACGTGCTTGTGACGAGAGGTGAAGAAGTCAAGGATCAGAATGCCGACTTGATTGTTGCTGGCCAGGGGGTCCAAAGAAGCAGTCCAGACTCGGGCCGGATATCACAGGCACAAGGTTGAGTCACGCGGGTGAAAATGATGGAAAGAAACCCGGGCAGGGCACACTTCAGGGGCACTGACCTTCTCAATGTCGTTGTCTCGTCCTCGTTTCGTCCCTCTGGCGCCAGCAGGAACTGAGGAGTGTCTTTCCTCAGAGCCGCGGCCACTGCCAAAATCCGAGCCTTGTTTACGGCTTCGGGGCTGGACCGGCTTGACCGCCGACTTGGGTTGAGATTGCTGGATCAACTCGCGCTTGAGGTTTGCGGCGAGCTCTTTGTTATCTTCGGTGAACTTGCGAAGGCGATCTTGCAGGACCCAGTCGTCCCAGCTGGTTGGTTTGAGAGTTAGCAATGTGAGTGAGGAAATGAGCTGACAACGAAAAAGAAGCGCAGACCCGAAAAGCAGAAAAGGAGGGCCGGGGGAGTTGCCTGGAGTGTTGCGGCGCAACCACGGCGACAATAGCAGAAACAGGAATTGAGAAGTGACAAGACTGGCATATTCACTTGTTCACAAATAGTCACTGCCTTCCTCCTCTTCTCCTCCTCCTCCTCCTCCTCCTCTCTTCCTCCTCCGGCATCACCAGCAACAACAACTTCAGAAGCAGGGGTTATCGAACTAACTTACGTGTTCTTCCAGCCCTTATAATGCACTCTATATTCGAATGGACTTGTCTTGTCCTTGGGGTCTTGCTTGCGGACTTCAAGTACTTTGGCCTCATAAAGAAGCTCTCCATGGAAGCAAAGAGCTCTTTCGTCCTTTGCGTACATGGGTTTACTGTCGCTTGTTGGGGGTGCCATGGTCGATGTTTTTTTTTGTCAGGTGAAGAGGCAAATCTGTCTAGAAGACAAAGGGATATAAAGGAAAATGTTTGAGCAAAGCCTTGCGATAGGGGCAATGGCAATGGCAGCGAGTCGCACAGTGATGGAAGTCTCGTGTGTAAGTTGATCGATGTCAGGCGGTCGTGTGCGACAAGGCAAACTCGAGAAGGCGGACCGATTCAACGCTGCTGATTGGTGGAAGAGCACGCGTCAACCTTGGTGAACTTGGACCTCTCCATGTTGATCGCGTGAGGAAAAAGATCGTGAATGCTCAATAAACTTATCAATCAACAAGGAAGCGGCAAGCAAAAATACAGAACTTGTCAGTCAGAGTGTTTGCATTGTGCTGAGCGCGAATCTGTTATTTGATAGACTGAAAACTCGGAAGCGAAGCAACGCGCGTGGAGAAGCAACGACAGCGAGCCACGTCCACCTCGGTATTTTCGATCAACACGGGTTTCATCGCCCTTCATTGTATAAAACTTTGCCGTATCATCATTATCGGAAAGTGAGGACAGCCCGCGTGTCGAAAACATGGCCCAGCACCACACTGAGGAATCGCTGCTGACCCGCTATCTGCTGCCCCCCTCTTCCCTGCCCACCATCATTCCCTTGTCGACGTTTTTCAACTATCACAAACCTGGAGTCAGCAATAGCAACTCATCAATCTCGACCACCGTCAACCCGGCGACAGCAGAAGCGTTGAAGAAATTCTACCGCGACCTGCAATTCCAGCGGCAGATCGATGTCGACACGGTGAGACTCAACATTGAGCGCGAGTGCAGGAGGGGAAGGGTGTTGAAGGCGAGATTAAGGAAGAGGATAAAGGCCGAGCTGCGTGACGGCGGGCAAGGCGTGGAGAGTGCGAACGGAAGGAAAAGGAAGCACGCGGTGTTGGGGGATTCCGATGAGGATCAGTATGAGGACGAGGGTAACGGAAATGAACTAGTTGACACGGGCGAAGGTGCAGCAGACTGTGGCGAGCCTTACGCTACGCTCACTGATTCCCGCGAGATGGCGCTCGATGCCAAATTCTTCGGTCCCAACGGCGCAGTGCTCCCAACTCGGTCACGGCGGTATCACACCACAATGTCGCTGCTCGCAGCAATGGAATCATCAATCCATGATCTCGAGCGAGAGATTGCTGATTTGGATGGGCAAAGTGACAAGATCTTGAGTGAGATGCATGAGACTGTTGGAGAGCTAAGCGATTTACTGTATGGAAAGTCCAGCAGGACGGGTGAAGGGGCAGAGAACGGAGAAGATAGGGCCGTGGAAGCAGAAGTGGTCGATGCATTGAAGGAGTTTACCAATGCCGTCAACCGGACCGTAAAGGAGGCACAGTTAGTGAGATGAAGCCAGCATATTGGACAAATAAAGCTATGTGCATTTTCTTGACGTCACAATCATCGCCTCATCCACACTTCCCAACGACACTCCGTACATGTCCTGGACAAAACTCGGCTTCACTTGTGCGCCTCGATGACCTTGGCCACCTCGTCGGCACTGCCCATGAAGATGCCACTTCTGTCATGGATACTGGTTGGTAAGACCTCCAGCATCCTCTCCATTTTGCTGTTGATGGCTTTGCCACCCGCATTCTCCATCACTAGCGCCATCGGAGCGCACTCGTACAATATCCGCAGCTTGCCCTTGGGACTCTTCTTGTCGGCTGGGTAGGCAAAGATGCCACCGTACAGCAGGGTGCGGTATGCGTCAGCGACCATGGAGCCAATATAGCGTGATGAATAGGGTTTGAATTTCGAGGCGTCAGTACCCGGAGCCGGACTTTTGAGCGAATTGACCCAGTTGATTGTCTTTTGGTCCCAGTAGAGCGAGTTGCCCTCGTTGACTGAGTAGATGGCCCGTTTCTTTGGAATCTGCATATTGGGGTGTGTGAGGATGAACTCGCCAAGCGCGTTGTCCTGGTCTGGTCAGCCGCACACAAATCGACGGCAAGATGATTTTGTGATCTTACTAGTGTAAAGCCGTTGACTGTGCCGCCCTTGACGGTAAGAACCAGCTGAGCCGAAGCTCCGTACATGGTAAATCTGTAGCCTGTCAGTGCTTCCTGCCCGTCCATGCCACACATTGTCACTCACCCAGCAGCCTCTAGCTCCGTGCCCGGCCTAAGCAAATCTTCAGCTGTGGGCCGTCGTCCCGACGCAATGGCTTCGTCGGGCAATTTCATGATGCCGAAGATGGTGCCCACGCTGACTCCAGCATCCAGGTTGCTCGACCCGTCAATGGGGTCACACGCAACCACGTATCTCGCATTGGGGTGCTCATCAAAATAAATGATGCTCTCTTCCTCTTCAGAGACCAGCGCCCTAGCTTTGCCAGAGCCTCGCATGGCCGCAATGAAGAGGTCATTAGAAATAACATCCAGCTTTTTCTGGTCGTCACCAGTCGTGTTGGAGGAGCCAGCCAGACCAGTGAGGTTGATCAGTGTGGCCCTGCGGATGTAATAGGCAATTGACTTGAACGAGAACTGCAGCGTCTGGCAGAGCAGGCTAGGCTTAGTCAGTGGCCATGCTGGCCCCTTCACGGGCTCGACTCACGTGAAGTCACCGGTTGCTTCTTTGTGTTTTAGCTGCTGTTCGGTGATGAATCTCGTCAACGTGATAATGTCTGTCTGGATCTTCTCAGGGCCTGTACCCGTTGGGTACGCGCCATTGTGACCATTGTCAGCCATCCTGAATGCACGTAAAGCTGTGTTTTCGAGTCTGAGTCGGTGTGGGATCCGGGAAATGTCAACAAGGAGTCGGAAGGCCTCGGCACAAAGGACGAGGATGAAGAGGGGCAAAGAAGGTCCACTCTATCAGTGATTGCAATCGATAATCAGTCTGGACGCAGCAGCAGCAGAGAAGGGAGTCTGAGATGTGAAGGCAGCGATGTCGAGAATGGATTGTCTTATATGATGCAGTGTCTTCCTAGCCTTTCTCAACCTCAAGCTTCAGGCCTCAAGCCGCTTCTTAGTCCCGCATTTTTCGGGGCTCCGAGCGGCATTCTGAGCGTTAATATCACACAGTTGCGCCAAAACACGAGGAGGAACAGAGTTGACCTCCCCGCACTGTGGTGCTCCCGACACTTTCCGACCCTCCGCACTTCTTGGCGGGGCGTCACCCGAAAAGATCCTTCGCCATTATTAACTGGTCTTATTCTCCTATCTTCCCCGACACTGTGTTGTTGTGGTCCAGACCAATGAGAACAGACAAATTGATTTATTACTCAAAAGCCAGTAACCATCACGTGCACGGCTCGGGGAATTGGTCAACACCCGAATATGTTGGGACCACGAAAGGGGATGTTGCCGTCGACAGACTGGCTGTGGAGTTTGAGATGATTCTGGAGTTTGAAATGATTCCAAGGCTGGGAGTACGGCATCTCGCAGTCCTGTACTATCCATTGAAAGCGAGCCATAACTGTACTGTGAGAACTTACCAATAAGTCATGAAGAGAAATAGAAACAGGCTTGAGCAATCTTCCGTTTCTTGTCCTCGTGCTGCGTTGCCGATCTTGAGCTTGGTGCTGTATTCTAAAATTACAGTACGATGGATCCAAGGCGGACCAGGGAGCCTATTATTGCTCCGGGCGACTTTAACTGACTTGTGGGGCTTCGCCTCGACACCCTGAATGTCCTTCCCGGCCCTTCCCCGCCACTTGACCTATATAATACCTGATGAGTACCTTGGGCACGATCAAGCTGCCGTCAGTCGTTTGATGTCGCACCAGCCAAATTCGCCTGCTTCTTGTCTGTCTATAGCATGTACCGGAACTCAGGGTTTCTGTGACCCAGATTCAGCTTGTCCTTCTCGCTAGTCACTCCTGCAAGGCGATGATCTCTTTTCCCAGCGGCCCGTGCCTTGTTCTCATATGAGCAATGAGCGATGCCGACCAGAGCCAGCACGAAACACAATAACATGAGTCCGAAGAAAATGGAATGGCCTGTATGGAACAGAGGAGAGTCTGAGGGCAAATACGACCACCTAAAGCATGAGAATTAGCTTTCCACTGGGATGCATTCATCAGACAAGATAGCAGGTACGCACGTGGAGAGTACACCACCAATACTCCCAATAGCGACGACGTATCCACCAGCAACTGCTGCAGCGGCCGGATTGCCGGCATCTAGCATATGTCAATCTCGATGCTATACCCATTCATGGTTCTCTAATACTCACTGTTGATTGCCCAACTTAACATTCCAGCACTTGCGGCAAAACAGCCAATAGCATTCAGGAAGACAGCAGCATATCTTCCTTCTGCACTCGTCGTCCAACGAAGGATCGCGAAACCAATGATTGGCAGTGGCATGATTCCGGCAATAAAGATACCTCTTTTCTGGGCTCGGTCACTAGCATATCCTATCGCAATAGTGACCACACAGGCGACAAGATATGGCGGAACCGACTTAAGCTGGGCCTCGGTCGAGGTCCAACCAAATGCCTTCAGAATGGTGGGCACAAAGGCTCCGAAACCCTGTACCGCCGCATTTGTGCAGAAGAAACACCAGGCACAAATATTTGTATGGACATTGAAGATTGCGATTTTGACATGTTGCCAAGTTACACGCATTTTGACAGACTGCACATTGTCAGTGGCGAGCTATGTATGTAGGACTTCAGAAGTACTCACGGCCCCGATCTCGCGCCGCATACGTTCTGCAGCAATATATCGTTGTCGAGGCGTCAAGAAGAAAGCGGTCTCCGGGCTCTGTGGCAGGAACCACGGAGCAGAGGCTGCAATCAGCATGGTCACAAGTCCTTCGAAGAAGAAAATGTTGCGCCAGGTATGGATTGGGTTGCCGCTTACTCCCCATCGCGGCACTTGCGATAAGCCGGCGGCTAATAGGCCTCCAAATGAGCTGGCCAATGAACTGGATGCGATGAAGAAACTCATACGGAGAAAGAGTTCTCCCTTCTTGTAGAAGCAACTGAGGACCAACGCCACTGCCGGCATGGTGCCGCCCTCGAAAATGCCAAGGAAGGCCCGGGCGGTGGCGAGTCCGGCATAATCCTGAACAAAGGCTGTACACAGAGACACTAGGCCGAAGGAGAATACCAACCCAGGAACTGAAGCAGTGAGCTTATTCCTCGCTGAAATGAACAGTTTTTTCTAGGGGCCTGCTTACCATACCACTTGGGGCCGGCGTATTTCAAAAGAACGTTGCTCGGGACCTCGACGCTGTCAAGGTCAGCTGTTGCACGAGGAGGGAAACGATACCGAGACAGAGAGATTTACGCGAGGTAGAAGCAGAAAAAGATGGTAAGCACGATGTTGTATTCGTACCCGACCAGGCTCAGATCTTTTTCCATACCCTCAATTTTAGCATTTCTTGCATGCAGTCATCGTCAACAACTCTTCATCCGTGCTGCTCGATATCGATGTGTACTTACCCAATGGCTGATCTACGTACATGCATTTCGGTTAGGCTGCCCTCTTCTTCGCCAATGTCAAAACTACCGGAGCACTCACCGATCAATGGCACAACAGAGGTACAAAAGTGTGAGCAGGGGTGTCAACAACAAGTCAAACTTCCTGCGCACAGCCGTCTCTTCCTGCTCCGTCCAGTCCACTTCTCCCTCTTCCAAAGAGGCCGGCAGGCTGATGCACAGTGTTCCTTCCTTAAAAGACCCTGTTGGTTCCTGGGAGACCTTCTCTGCCAGCTTGAGGTCGGACATTATGGAAGTCTTAGAGTCGCTTGCCTACTTGACAGTGAGCTGCTTCTGTGTTCTTGTATGTAAAGGGTACTACGTGGAACAAATACTGCACCGCTGAAAGCAGACATAGCTGTGGCGGGTGATGACTCTCTCATATGAGTAGGCCACAACACCGGTTTGAGAGTCAGCCGGTGGCTAGACCAGCAAGGTTAGGGATACTGGCCCGATCTTGAATATAGACATCATAGAATTCAGTAATCGGCATGGTGACCCGATCTATGGTATTAGCAGTAACCAGGCACAACAGCATTCACTGGGTGAACTACAGTGGCACTAGATAAGCACTCAAAGACTTTAGGGTGGGGCTCCGCGCGGAGTGGGTCAGGAGTTCTTGACCCAACTTCGCGGCTGATAGGGAGAACCTCCACTCCAAGTGCAACCCTTAACTTCTAATTAACTGGTGTCGCGCGAAGAATCCAGTTACTACTTCTGCGATCATGATATGTCCATTCTTATGCATTTACGCATACAGAGATGCATTTCTGATAGAAGTGAAGCACGGGTAAAGAAGGTCATATTGTACCCTGTACGGCCTTCGATCCGTAACGCACTGATAAACAGACTCAGATGGAATGGTGTAGCAGACAGGCTAGTTGTTTTCCATAGCCAGATTATCCTCGGCTATAAGGGCCGTCTCGATCCAGTGGCGGTCCATATCAATGCCTATCGAGTCTAGAACATCCGACCAAAGTCCTACATCGTCATCCATGCCCACCGCAGCCTGAGCAGAGACAGTTGGGTCATCCGGCATGTTTATAGGCATGATATTAGCCTGAGGAAAGCTTCCCAAAGTCGGTTGATAAATGACATGTCCTTGCTGTTGCTCACTTATCAGACCATCCGCCACTGGATCCATGACAGGAGTCCTAGATTTGATAGTGTCTCTGATCTTTGTCAGGAGCGAATGACAGGCACGTATGTATTGATTGCCTCTCTCGGCCATGCCTTGCAGTACATGCAACGATGTGTCCATGGCAGATGCATCCATCTCATTATAGGGAAACGCAATATTCACCATGACCAGCAGTAAGGCTGCCGAAAAAGCCTGTTCTCCATCTATGAAGCCATATGTTGCTGGGGGAAATGGAATAAGCAAAAGCTCGCTTCATGCTTCTAGTAAGATGAGGAATACTTACCAACAAGATTGTATCGAGTAGAAGCTTTTAGAATTGAAGTACTTGATCTCGCTGCTGCTATCGCGGCACGGATCATGCTTACCATATCTGCTGGTAGGCCATCCTCCCATCTCGACGCAGCGGTAGCAGGTCTTTGAGCGTTGGCTGCCATCTGCCTCTGAACGGCATAGAGCAGCAAGGGTCGGACTGTCAAGTTGATACACTGGTAATAATAGAGATGTAGCGAGACGTCTTCACGACTGACCTCTTTCTCTAGGTCGGAGGGTTTCAATTTCAACTCTGCTGGCATCTGGCGAAACCACTCTGACAGGTTGTCCATAATATCTTGGATCGATGCCGCTAGACTTGTCCCAGACTGCTGTTTTCTCCTGTACACTTCCTCACCTATTCTGCCCAGTATGCGGGAGAGCTGAGTGTAGCACCTCAGGATATCCGCAAGTCGGGGATTCTCCCCCTCGGCAGCACTAGGCAACTTTACGTCAATATCGTCATCCTGAATAGAAATAGGGTGGCCTGAAGTTACGCAAAGAAGCCGCTCTAAGCTGTAGGTCGACCACCAAACTCGGCGTCGACGTTCTCGTGCAAATGAGTCAAGTTCCTGATCCGTGACCTCCTGATGCAGTCCTAAAGAGACTGCCATGCGAAGAGCAAGACCTAGATAGAGATAGGCAGCATCACGGCGGTTCAGCGTCTGCATGTAGTAGCCAACATAGCACATTACCTCCACAAACAGGACGGAGCTGTCCTCGTGCACGTTGGGCAAGAACTCCAGGGCATTTTTGAAATAAGAGAAGCCAGGAGGACCGTCATTGCCTGTCCACTGATTGACCGAGTACATCTGTCCCATTGCGAACACTAGAAGGACCTGGCAGTATATGAGGCACTCCTCCTTGTTAGAGACGTCTGGCGGTCTACTAAAAACCCGCTGCAGTCGTTGGTTGAAGTCTTGGTCGGTGAGAAAGTTGAATATGGTGCCAAGGTACGCGTGCTGGGCAGCGTACAGCCGCTTTGCGAATTCAACAGGAGGCAGTGGTAGCATCTCGGGGTTAGAAGGTCGCCTGAGCCAGGATGCATCATCGTAGTGCGGGTACATGTGCCATGCGAGTGTTTCAGCTGTCGGGTTTAAGCGGTTGGCAATGTATGTCGACGAGGAGTTGCCTTGGTAATCTTCAATCGATCAGCCAACGACTTGTTCTTGATCGTGCCGTGGCGCACAATACTGTCCCTGGCGGCCGGGCACCCAGTTGTCGGTGCCCGTGAAAGCCACGAACTCCACATCTTTGGAAGCACCGTCGCTTAGTGGAACAAAGGAGCGCCGAGGTTGTGCATTTTGAGCATTGCGTGCCTGCACTTGGAGTTTGTGAAGGTAGCTACAGACGACCATCAGTCAACAAACCTGATTATGTAAGTGACACACAAATCATCTACCTTTCAGAAACAGTGACTCTCTTTTCAGAATCAGAATAGATACATGGCTGACGGGCGTCGAGGCACGCAATGCACGGGTCGGGGTATGTGCCGGCACACTTGGTCTTTCTACCTCGACATCGGTCGCAACTGCTTTTCGGTGAGCACGGCTTGGGGTAGGAACGGAAATGGCCTTATCATACGCTTAGGCCGTCGTTGGAAGGGCGACGTTTTCGCGAGAGACATTTGGCAGACTCTGTGCCCATGGCTTCGCGAGAGATCACTTCATGTTGATCACCAGATGTTCTATCAACCGGTAAGTTGTGAGCATCGCGCCAGTCTTTACAGGAACAGATTATCATACGGTGGGTCACACTAATCAAGCCTAACTTTAACTGATATCATGAACCCGGGCCGATCGGTATCGGTCTGCGGAGAACGTCGCCGACAATGTGCATACCGACATCCGCAACTTCCTGGTTAGATTCAGTACAGGAGATCAACTCCACACCCAGTGGGCACACCTTGTCGGAAGTTTGGATGCATGTTCAGGACAACGAATTGCATATATCCAAATATGGATACTCAGTGCGGACGGCCTCCCCCCAGAATGAGGCCTACGAAACGCACCTATCTGTTGTACATATCCTATCGTTTTCCCTCAACAGCCTTGTCGGAGCAGGATGCAGTCTGTGACAGGCCTCCTCTTGTCTCTTGGGCTCTTTTTGGTTATTGTAAGGCTCGTGAGGACGTACTATCGTCTTGTCTCAATTCCAGGCCCTTTCCTAGCTGGCTTCACCGACTTCTGGCGATTTCGAGCGCAGAATTCAGCAGGATATTCTGGACGTTTGGTCCAGCTTCACCAGAGATATGGCAAGCTTGTACGCATTGGGCCCAACCATGTCAGCATCAGCGACCCTAAAGCGATACCTAACGTCTATACCACAAACCGAGTTTGGGCCAAAGTAAGTCTTGCATTCTTTTGCATGTTTAGAATTCAATCCTAAAACGCTATAGGCGAATTCATACGGTCCAGCTGCACCAGTCAGCAAGGGTAGAGCGGTGCCAAGTATAATTGCCATGAGTGAATCACAGCACACTGCAGTGCGTCGATCTGTCGGCAGTGCATTTACCACGAATTCTCTCTTAGATTACGAGTCTGCTATCGAAGCAACTGGCAACGACCTACTTAAAGTCCTCGAAAACCAGGCCACCGTTGACATCACCTATTATCTACAGCTGTGGGCCATTGATGTGCTCATGCAGATTGCGTTTAGCGAGTCATTGGGATTCTTGGAAAAATGCGCAGACGTAGACGGTATCCTTGACGCAATTGTTGGACGCTTTGATCATTGGGGCCATTGGGCCGCAATGCCAACGCTGGATTATATATTCCACAAAAGTCCACTAGCACAATTCTTCACAAAGAAAGCGGATAGCGCCCTGGCTAGAGTCTCAATGGCCAAGATAAAGTCACGGTCTGTGTCCCATAGTCAGCTGAAGAAAAAGGACCTGATGCAGAAATTTCTTGATGGACAGACTAAGCATCCAGATCTCGTATCGCAAGATGAGATCCTGGGAATTATAATGTCAACAATCGGCGCTGGAGCAGACACCACAGCCGGCACATTGACATATACTCTGTATTTGCTGTGCCAATGCCCCGATGCTCTGAAAAAGCTTCAGGTTGAATTGCAAGACGGGCTTGCACAGGGCACTCTGTCATATCCACCACGATGGGTGGAGGTTAACAATCTACCATACCTCGGTGCTGTCCTCAAAGAGTCGATGCGGTTAATGCCAATCGCAGCTTGGGGATTAGATCGTATTGTCCCCGAAGGTGGTGCCACAATTGGCGGAACATTCATTCCTGGCGGAACGGTGGTCGGCTGCCATATTGATTCTGTGATGCAGGATAAAGAGGTCTACGGAGAAGATGTAGCCACCTTCCGACCGGATCGCTGGCTTGATGCTTCAACGGAGCAGAGACGAAGGATGGATCAAGCATTCATCGCTTTCAGCGCTGGCAAGCGTATCTGCATGGGCATACACATTGCATGGCTCGAGCTGAAGAAGGCACTACCATTGCTAGTGATGAATTTCGAGGTATGTTTGTCCCTGGATTCTCCCAAGTCCCCGAACTGACTCGAACATGTAACAGATGTCTCTAGTTAACCCAGATCAAAAAGTGGCAGACGAGTTCAGGATTAGCGCTGTAAAATATGCGCCTCCGATCTGGATGCATCTTCAGAAGAAGGTACCTTGACACCTGGGGGGTTGTGTTGGCAGTGTGAGTTGAATGGCCGTGCGAACGACTTGGAGGAATGGTTAAATTATCAAGGAACGGGCTCACTTTCAACGCCTAGTCAGAGTCATCTGTCGACTTCTTTATAGCAGAGTATTTGCAAGGATGCGATCATCTGTCCAGATGGCCACCTCAGTCTCGACCATCATTTGTTTGAAAGCTGTACTTCTAAGACTGTCCAATGCTAGGCATTAGTCATTGGAAACTTGCTTGCTCATGATGTAGCTAGACTCAGTCTCCTCGCATGATGACCAACCTTAGCGGACAAGTTGAGATTAAGGAACGCTGGCTTTTGGGGCATGACATTAGTACACTAATCTGTTTGAGACACTGGTTATCGTAGCCGGAAATTCGAGTGATATGCTAGCAAATGGCTCCAGGCAACGAAGTGATTTGACATACAAAATGTGATGAATATTTCAAGTAATACAAAACAGATTCTTTCTCGACATAAAGCTCTAATGGACCCCATTGACCCCATTCACGCCATTTATCATGTCTTCAACTTCGTTTTCTAACTTGCCATAGCCTCCTCCGCCAGGTGTGATGATGACAACCCTGTCGCCTGTTTTCACAGGCACGCTACCCTTGCCGCCCATGTTGACTATTCTTTCCTCACCCCATTCGTCTTTCGTCAACCATAAGTTCAATCCTGTAGCACCTGGTTCACCACCATCCATGCCGTATGGCCGATGGACTCGCCGCTCGGAGATGATGGAGCATTGCACGGGCGTCAAGAACTCGATCTCCCTAATCACGCCTTCGCCGCCTTTATGGAGGCCCCTGCCACCGGAGCCTTCTCGGAGCGCGAAGCGGCGGAGGAAGCAGGGATATCGCTTCTCAAGGATTTCGGGGTCCGTAATGCGCGTGTTAGTCATGTGAGTATGCACGCCGCTCTCGCCATCCCAATTCTGGCCGGCGCCGGCGCCGCCGGCGATCGTCTCATAGTACCCGAAACCCGGCACAGTCTTGCCGGTTGCTGCGTGCTTCTTGTCATCGATTCCAAAGGTCAGGTTGTTCAGGTCGCCCTGCGAGGCTGCGCACGAGTGTAGAGCCCGAAGGACAACATCAGTCACTCTTTGGCTAGTCGTGACATTGCCGCCAACTACTGCCGCGGTCCGGGTGGGACTGAGAATACTAGGTTTGGGAATCTTGATTTGAATGGAACCCAGACAGCCTTGGTTCAAGGGGATATCGGCGTTGATCATACACCTCAATGAATAGATGATGGCTGAGTGCGTGATGGCTTCGGGTGCATTGATATTGCCGTTGACTTCGTGGCCGGTGCCTGCGAAGTCAAAAACAGCTGAGCCGTCCTCCTCGATGGTAATCTTCAATTGTATGGGCGTCCCGTCATCCATGAAATCCAGCGCTTCGAGCGGCTTGCCACCATAGCGATGATAAAGGCCTTTCAAAAGATTTCGCACTGCAAGCTCGGCCGTTGACTGTATGGCGTACATGTACGTCTGGACGACCTCGAGGCCATATTCATCAATGAGTCCTTGAATCAAGCTGATACCTCTGGCGTTGGCAGCAATCTGGGCTTTAAGGTCCGATATATTGTCACTGAGGTTCCTACTACCGGAACATCTTGGATAGCGGGACGGAAGGTCGAAAAAGAGCTCTCGCATGCGAGACTCGTTGAATACACCATTAGACACCAGTTTCTCTGACTCAATGGCCGTGCCTTCTTGCCACAATTCTGTTGAATTTGGCGGCATAGAACCAGGGAGGATCCCGCCGATGTCGGCATGGTGACCTCTTGACGCCACATAGAAAATGATATCGCCAGTACCGGACGCGAATACTGGAGTAATGACCGTCACATCCGGTAAATGTGTGCCCCCAGAAATCGGGTGATTAGACACCAGAACATCTCCGTCTTTGAGTTTGCCAAGCCATCGCTTATGCTGGGAGCGAACGGCGAACTGCATAGATCCCAGGTGAACTGGTACGTGTGGTGCATTTGCTACGAGACCTCCATCCGGGGAGAATAGTGCACAGGAGAAATCGAGGCGTTCCTTGATATTCGTGGACACTGCTGTCTTTTGAAGTGTTCGACCCATCTGCTCTGCAACTGACATGAAGCGATGGCCGAATATGGTGAGGCGTATAGGGTCAATCTGTAGTCCCGTAGGCTTCTCACCAGACGTAGATTTCAAATCAATGAGAATGCAAGTATCAAGTGCATTGGCAACAGCGTTGGGGCCCACGACAATCGTTTGAGTCTTGTCGATGATGATCGCCGGGCCGTGCACTTGCACATTAGCTCCGAGCTCGTGGAGAAGATAGACCGGAGTCTGGACATATCCAGATTGGGAGTCAAAGTAAACGCTGGTGTGGTGAATAGTCTTTCCTGCTTCTCTGAGGTCGGCTTTCTTGAGTTGTTGCAGAGGACTTTCTTCAACAACCGCCTTCGACGATGCAATGGCTCGTACGCGGATGTCATCAACTATAATCGGCCTCTGAAAGGTAAAATTGAATTCGCGTCGGTGACGTTCAACGAAGGCAGTTGCAAAGTTACCATTTTCAGGCTGTAGAATCATCAGACTGGTGTCTGATCCCTCGTATCTCATGTTCAGGAAAAGCTCATCTCTAATCTGGTTCTCTGTGAAACCCTGCTCCTTAAGCAGTTCGTTCGTACGTCCAACCAGAATTTGAAACTTCTTTGTGATGAGCTCATGTGAATCTAGGTGCTGAGTAGCCATAGGCTCTTGCGTTTCGTGGACGACTTCTGCAAGAGCAAGGCCATATGCTGACAGGATAGAAGAGTACTTGTGAATGATAATTCGCGTGATACCAAGCGAAGCGGCGACATTGCAAGCATGCTGACCACCAGCACCTCCAAAGCAGGCAAGATGGTGGGATGAGGTTTCGTAGCCTCGGCCTTCAGTCAAATTCCTGATGGGCCGCGTCATGGACTCATCTGCAACTTGTAAGAATCCAAGAGCGACTTCTTCGGGTGTGAACCTTTTGGATTTCTGTTGAGAATTTATTTGCTCTGTTAATTGTTCAAACTTCTGTCTAGTTATTTCTTGATCGAGGGGTTGGTCTTCGGTAGGTCCGAATATTTTGGGAAAGTACTCTGGTAACAAACGACCCAGAAGAAGATTTGCGTCAGTAACGGTCAAGGGACCTCCTTTTCTGTAGCAGGCTGGTCCTGGATGAGCGGAAGCAGATTCTGGTCCTACTAGAAATAGTCCGTTCTTGTGCGATAGAATGGAGCCACCCCCAGCTGCAACTGTATTGATGTCCAGCTGGGGAGCTTGGATACTCACCCCCGAGATGCTTGATGAGAAGGTATGCTCTAGATGTCCATCGTATCGAGAAACATCTGTTGAAGTTCCTCCCATATCAAATCCAATAACTGGAATCCGGGCTTCCTCGTCCCAGCTAGTTGATGCGTACCCAACGACTCCGCCGGCAGGGCCTGATAAGATGCTCTTAAGACCGCTGAACTTGCGAAAATCCACCAAACCTCCGTCTGACTGCATGAACTCGATGCGACAGTCATTGCCGCCAAGACCACCCTTAAAGTGCGCAGAGATGGAGTCGATATAGGACTTTATGACGGGTGTAAGGTAAGCGTCAGCAGTTGCAGACATGCCGCGCGGGACGACCTTGATCATTGGCTGTAGAAGTGCTGAGAGCGCTACGGAGAAGCCGAGCTGTTCTGCAATCTTGCCAATTCGAATTTCATGTTCGGGATATGCGAAGGAGTTGACCAAAGCAACCGCAACTGACTGAAACCCTTGATATCTCAGAGCCTGTAAGTCGGTCGTGATCTTGGCCACGTCCAGTTCCTGGATGATGTGGAACGACTCTCCAGTCACACCGGTCACCGTTCTGTAGGCTCGCAGTACATCTTTGGAAGACCTGGGATGCGCTGGAATGATGCGCTCTTCCACCTCCACAACAGTCTCAAACAGGACATCCGGCCTCCGCGCTGAAAGGTCGAAGATGTTGGGACGAGCCTGGTTGCCGATGCGTAACAGGTCACGAAATCCCTTGGTCGTCAACAATGCTGATCTAGCCCCTTTACGCTCCAGTAAGGCATTTGTGGCTATGGTAGTTCCCATACGCAGGCAATCTATGGCATCCAAGCTCAGTGGGACACCTCGGGGGCTGTGCCTCCCTGTCGCCTCAAGAACCCTTCGTATGCCCTCAGTTGGTGCATCTTCGTAATTTGCGGGATCAACCGATAGCAATTTCAGCACAATATCGTCCTTCCCAGGCACAATCGCATGGACGTCAGTAAACGTGCCACCACGGTCAATAGAGATCTTGATCTTGTCCGACATCATGATCGTGGATTCAATCTCATGACTAGTCTATCGGCCTCTTGAAAGGCCTTAATATGTATGTTAGAGTAATCGCCGCCTTTGTTGGCAAAGCCGTTGATTTGTCCACACTGGACAGCTTAAATCTAACGCTAGGCTTCATGGCTCCGAAGCGGAGGGCGATGTCGACTCTTTTCAGAAATTCCTATTTAGTCATCGCGACCCTGGATAAGAGCAATTCCGAGGCGTGGATGCTGATGGTGAGAATGATACGTGGCACTGCGCTAGGAAAGACCTCAGGGTAAAGGTCCATGCAGGGTCACGTGTCGGGAAGTGAAGCCGAAATTGTCAGGGATTGACCTCACACGGTAAGGTGTCCCGATCTCAAAGATACTAATTAACTTATTAGTCACATGCTGGATCGTTTTTTGTTGTTCAGCGCAAGGGTTGACTGCTTCTGAGAGAACGCCGCTCGAGAATGTCCGGTAGAATATCCGGTGGAGCGAGAAATTTAGATCAAATGGCTTCTCACCCTGACAGACAGGGCTTCTTAAGTTGCTGGAGTCTGCAGCAACGACGCGACCCCACCTGGATGACCATGCAAATTGAATCAAAGCACAACGACAAGAATTTTGACAGAGGATTCCCTAGATTCCAGTTCCCTCCTATTTGCTGCTTTTCTCGTTGAATTTCATTGTACTAGATTCTGTAAGTCCTCAGACAAAAGGACTTAGTACACCCCTGTCTCCTTTGCCAGCTCGTGGTGGTGATCTCCTTTCCATTCGACCAAGTTGTGCTTCCCGCTTTGCACAAACTTTCGAGTAGCTCTCGGCGAAAGTCGAGCCCACCGTCCTGCAGGCCGTGGACACGAATTGTCAGCAATGGCAGGATATGTCGTTCGTGTTAGGTCTCGTTGCCGCGAAGTTGCTGCTGCTTGAAGTCTGATATCTGCGAGGCGTCGGGAGGCCGGGGATCGCGGCCGTGACCCAGCAATCCAGCGCTACAAGGGGAGCTCTCCCTGGCAGCAAGATGCCAAACTTGAACTCTGGTCCGTCTCCAGGTTTACTTCCTGACGCCTGTTTACGAAGCTGCTGCCGGTAAAGGAGACTCGCACACACCTTTGCGCCCTGGCTGAGGCCTAGTTACGTCACCAAGTCTTCCATCGCACTCAGTAAGTCATCATCCCCCATGGCCTGGTCGAGACTGCCGTCTATGGCGCGCGTGGCGTCCTCGGGGGGGTTCTCTGGGTGCGCGGGCATCCAGTGCAGCCAGCGACGAGGAGGCCCAAGGTCACTCTACACGACATGACGTCCGGCTTGGCTAGCGAGTCAAAGGGTACTTGAGCAAAGATGAGGCGAAAATTTGGCTGCAGCTGGCGTGCGAGCCCGCGACAGTGGGCCTTGAATATAGGCATGTTAGTGCCGGCCCATCAAGACATAGTATCCAAGACAGATGCAAGGAAGAGTCTTGCTCATGTGACAGGACTGACATGATGAGGCAAGGGGTGAAAGATGAAAGAAATGGAATGAATTGAAAGCTGAATGATGCTTTGGATATTTCACCTTTGTTACAGTATGTCCGAGATTTGTGAAGCAACCATAAAGTTGTCACACCAGTGTGCTATCTTGCTATGGCCATAAACGGCAGCAATACAGGGCAGTGTTTCTGACCTGTTGTGCAGGAAAATTATGTAAAAAGTTGCTTGTACTTTTGTTACTCTGATACTAAGAGCTGCTTGTATCGGCCAAAGATACTCCAAGCCGACGGCAGAGGCTCACGCCGCACCGAAGCGTCCTTTCCGAGGCACCTAACTTACTGTAGTGAACACGATGCATGTAGCTGAAAACCAGGGTTAGATGAGCCAAAAGTGTTGCTTGCCTCTTGCACACTATTGAATGTACCTAGCGAGGTAGTGACTCGCCGCGGGGCTCTATCTGATCCTGCCCGGTCGAGCAGATGGCAAGTACTCTAAGCTGAGGTCGCTATCACCCAGGTTTGAAACACAAGAGTAATATCTGATTCCTTTGGGCACCGCAGCCATTTGCAAGAGAGTCATTTTGCCTGGTGTCACCAAGTCTTCGTTCTACCTCCCGCTCGTGGGATGTCTCCTGCCTCACCTACGGGACACAACGAGCGCCGCTGTACAGCGTGTCATTGACGACGTCTGGCGTGCGTCTCGACTGGCGTCTTCCAGATGACCGGGCACGGTGTTCCTCGTGAGGTCCAACGATCTGCTTTTGCTGCGGCCAAGTTCTTCGTACTGCCGTCTGACGTCAAGCTCGGACTGGACACGAGGAATAATGTAGGGTTCCGCGGCTATGACGCCCGCCTTGGCACCATAAGTGTCGTGTCGTGCAGCCCTGGCTGACTAATTACCTAAGTAAAAGATCGCTTGCGCTAGGAACTGCAACTTACCTTGTTACTAAGCGACGTACTAGGAGCCAAATTAGGCATCTCCATCGAGCCAGGCTTCCTTGCGGGCCTCATCACGGATCTTTGCCTCAGCCTTCTTTCGCTGGCAGGCGGCAAGGGCCTCTTTCTGGATCTTCTCAGCGGCCTCTCTCAAAGTCTCCTCTCGGCCCAGCCGAGAGGCCAGGTTGTGGATGCTTGCCAGTGTGGAGGGATGCTCTGCCCTAAGCACCCCTGACCTTGTCTCCATCACTTGTACCTCTAGCTCCTCTGCCTCTTTCCGCCGACCTTGATTCCTGTATGTCGACGCTAGACTTGTCATGCTGGTCAATGTGCTCCTCGCCAAGCACCCTCTTTTCATTTCCATCACTCGCACCTCTAGCTCCTTCGCCTCCTTCCACCGGCCTTGATTCCTGCAAGTCGATGCCAAGTTGGTCTCCAAGTATAGACGCAAGGTTATTCATTGCTGAGATTGTGCCTGGATGTTCTTCTCCAAGGATCTGCCTCCTCTTCTCCAACACTTCCTTCATCATCTTAGCCGCCTCCTCGAGCTGACCTTGGTCTCCAAGTATAGATGCAAGGTTATTCATTGCCGAGATTGTGTCTGGATGTTCTTCTCCAAGGATCTGCCTCCTCTTCTCCAACACTTCCTTCATCATCTTAGCCGCCTCCTCGAGCTGACCTTGGTCTCTGAGTGTGTTTGCAAGGTTATTCATTGCCGAGATTGTGCCTGGATGTTCTTCTCCAAGGATCTGCCTCCTCTTCTCCAGCACTTCTTTCTTTATCTTAGCCGCCTCCTTGAGCTGACCTTGGTCTCTGAGTGTGTTTGCAAGGTTATTCATTGCCGAGATTGTGCCTGGATGTTCTTCTCCAAGGATCTGCCTCCTCTTCTCCAGCACTTCTTTCTTTATCTTAGCCGCCTCCTTGAGCTGACCTTGGTCTCTGAGTGTGTTTGCAAGGTTATTCATTGCCGAGATTGTGCCTGGATGTTCTTCTCCAAGGATCTGCCTCATCCTCTCCAGCACTTCCTTCTTTATCTTAACCGCCTCCTTGAGCTGACCTTGGTCTCCAAGTATAGACGCAAGGTTATTCGTTGCCGAGATTGTGTCTGGATGTTCTTCTCCAAGGATCTGCCTCCTCTTCTCTAGTACTTCCTGAAGTATCTTAGCCGCCTCCTTGAGCTGACCTTGGTCTCCGAGTATAGACGCAAGGTTATTCATTGCCGATATTGTGTCTGGATGCTCTGCCCCGAGTACCCTCTTCCTGGTCTCCATCACTTGCACCTCCAGCTCCTCCGCTTCCTTCCACCGGCCTTGATTTCCGTAAGTCAACGCCAGGTTGGCCATGCTGGTCAGCGTGAAAGGATGCTCTACCCCGAGTACCCTCTTCCTCGTCTCCATCACTTGCACAAACAGCTCTTCCGCCTGTGTCCATCGGCCTTGGTTCCGGTACATCGAGGCCAGATTAGCCATGCTGGTTAGTGTGTCTGGATGCTCTGCCCCGAGTACCTTTGAACTCGTCTCCATCACTTGCACCTCCAGCTCTTCCGCCTGTGTCCATCGGCCTTGGTTCCGGTACGTCGAGGCCTGGTTGGCCATGCTGGTCAGTGTGTCGGGATGGTCTGCTCCTTGCATCGCCTTGCGCCTCTCTATCACTTGCACCTCCAGCTCTTCCGCTTCCTTCCATCGGCCTTGATCCCTGTACGTCGATGCTAGGTTGACCATGCTGGTCAGCGTGGAAGTATGCTCAGGTCCAAGTGCCTCCTCGCAGCCTTGTAGCGACCGTGAGTATATTGGCTTCGCCTCTACCAGCATGCCTTGGTCGGCGTAGGGGCTGCCTAGGCTGTTCACTGTATCGAGTGTTGATGTGTGCTTCGGTTCATATGCCTCCTCACGGTCTTGCAGTGCCCGTTCGTACATTGCCTCAATGCTCTCTTTGTCGGACACGTCGTCGGCGATGGTCGCCTCGGCGAGGGCGGAGTCCATTTCTTGAGCAGATAGAGGAGGGTTAGCCTGGGTACGGCTCGAATACTGGCTACTAGAAGATATAGATAAATGCCGCGTGCTAGCCGAATGGCCTGCTTGAGAAGAAGCCCGGCAACTGCTGTCATCGTCTTCGAAATAGTCGATTTCGGCGCGGTCGAAATAATCAGCCACGATGGGGTCCGCTCTGTCTTCATTATCCATGGCCTGGTAGTCGTCCCAATCAAGGTCGCGAATCGTTGCCCTTTGTTCGGGAGTAAGGTTCTCTTCTTCTAGATGAGGCTCTTCGACCCATTCTAGAATCCTGGTGTGGCTGAACATTCGCACCTCGGTCGCGTTTTTGTCATCATTTGGGTCGGGTATTGGAGCGACATCGTTGAAGGTGCGGATTGGTTTATTTAAGCCTGTCTGGGGTGTTGTTCGCCAGGGGAGGGCATACATGGAAAAGTCGTAGATGTGTCCGAGGACGTGCTCGATGAGCTCTGGAGAGTCGGTGGGGCCGTGATCGTTGCACAGCGGGCAGTTGGTTATGCCAAAGGTTCGAAAGGTTGACTTGGCCATTATGCGTTCAAGGCTTCCATCAGAGACCTGGCTTTTATGCTTTTCGTCAAGGTGAGCTATGAATGACGGCAGAGATTGAAAGACGGGACGGGTTCCTGTGCAACAGGAACATCTCCACTTTGGCGGGTGGTCACATAGAACGTGATCTCTCCATTCATTTCGTGTGACGTACAATCGATACGGCGTAGGGCAGTTTTCTACGATGCAGGTGTACGGGCTTATGTCATTCTTCATGTGCTTCCTGCGCGGGTGAGTAAGGCGAAGCGATTTAAAGGGCCAGCATACTTACGCCCATAGGTCTGGATCCTCAGCTTCCTCTAGAGGTAGGGCCTGGCAGCAACAAGGACACCGCAGTGTCTTTCGTTGCGTCTGTGATTTCTTCGCTCTTGGGAAGCGAGCAAATCCGGTGATGGTGCTGATCCGCGTCATTGTAGACTTCGCTGGTCGGCCATATCGGCCTTCGAGTCCTTGGTATTCACTCCCAAACGCCGAGGCTGACACGCCAGCAGTAGTGCGTATCTCGCCTTGATCGTTGGCCTCGTTTCTTTGCTTTGCGGCCGCGATATTGATTCGCGGCGCGGGGATATTCGTTGGCTCAGCCGCCGAATCAGGTGCACTGCTTTCTGGAATGACATTCATTGGCATGTTTTGGACAGCTTGTGAGGCTCTGAGGACGTCGGAGTGGCGTTGGGCATATCGGAATCGGTGCCAACGTCGTAGATTGGCCTCCACTAGCCGATTCTGTACTCCTTGGAGCTCCATACCGTGAAAATCCTTTGAATAGTCTTTCGACTTGGCGTCTTCAGTCGGTCTGGACTTCATGACGCAGATAAGATGTGCTCGCAACTGGTCACACTGCCGCTTGTCTTTGCCGGCCCTGTCGTATTCAAAGGACATGTCGGCCTTTTGTAGCCGCGATTTCGTTCCGGACCGCCGAATCGCAGAGCCAATCCACGCCAAATTGTCCGTCATCTCATCAATGCCCTGCTCGGCCTCTTCAATCTCGTCCTCGTCGCCATCCTCGATGGCCGAGGTCTTGTAGCCCTCCAGGAACAGCTCCAGCATGGCCAGTAGGCTGGTGATGAGGATTATATCCCTTGACCGCCCGCTGAGCCGCCAGTCCAGCGACGCCTTTCCATGAGCCAGGGCACCCACGCTGTCGGCCCAGAGCTTCAGGTCCGCAAACCGGACCTCGAGGTGGTTTCTGTGCTCGCCATCTAGCGCGGCAATACACGAACGAAAGCGCGAGAAACACGCGCGGGTCGCATTGCCGGCCAGCTCATCAACTTGCTCGGCCTTGTCCTGCTGCGTCGGCTCCATCGCGCGACGTGTTGTGACTTGTCTGAGCGTTCAGCGTGTTCGACTCACTTTTGCGCACCTCTCTCGCTAAAAGCCACTCGGCCGGTGAGGAGGTTGAATGATTCTTGGCAGCGCTGTCCAGCGGCTCTTGCAGGAGCTGAAGCGTCGACATGACATACATGACTGGACGGCACAATTGTAAGCGCCGGAGCCCCTGGTTAGTGGCAGACGGCCCCAAACACACGAAACAAGCCAGCTCACTGCGGCAGAAACATCTTCTCTTCCAAAGTTATGACCATCTAGATGAGTATCGCCCGGCAGAGAAGCAATGAGTCCATCATGGCTTCGTCCGGCGAAGCGTCAGAATCCTTCAGCTCGGATGTGCTGGTTAAAGTCGCCACGGTGGTCTGGAATGAGATCCTAAACTGTGCCATCAAGAATAAGCCGCTGCCGTCGGGGTTGGGCTCGCGCATTGGCACTGCGCTGCACCTCATTTTGTCGCACTTGGAGGTGATGCAGCCATTCCAGCTCCCTGCCACAGCCCAGGACCTCTCGCACCGGGCTCTGCAGGATCTTCTGAAAATTTGCAAAGTGAGGAGCATTCCGGCTCAGGCTGCTTCTTAGTACATGGTTCCAATTGCTAATTGTCAAATCCGTAGTGGCCAACAAAGTCGGCCGCAATCAAGGCGGAGGACTCTGAAGAAGTTAATAACTGGCTGCCGTCTCTAAGTTCTCGCGGCATCTGCGACGAACTAATGATACAATTCTCGTCGCGGCCGATGATGATGCGCGCCGGCATCAAGAATTTCCTGGCGGCGAAAAACACCGACGTGGAATTCTACGCCAACCGCTTCCAGGAGCTTCTCGACCTGTTAGAGCCAGACAACCGAAAGCTCGACGGCGTAGGCCAGAGCAGCCTGCACGCCAGACATTTCAAGCCGCACGATGAATATGCCTACCCGGACGACATCCGTGAGAATTTAATTACGGCACTAAAGGAGCATGCGACGTGTGTGTCCTTGGTGCATAAGTCAGAAGCACCGGTGGGCATGAATGCTCGCCATTTCACCAGATTATGTCTCAGCACCGAGGGACGAAAGGTGAAACAGCTTGTCAAGTTCGATCTCATCATGGCTTTTATGAATTTCGAGTTCTGGCAGGACTTCTCGCTAAGCATTCCGTTGTGGGTCTATCCGCAGCATATCCAGATAAACTGTGGGATTTAGGGGCTGATTGCTCTTATAGAAAAGACGACGAAAGGGCCAAGATGTCATCTGGTGCCATGGCTCCAGCCAGACTACCAGACAATACAGACCACCAAATCAGCATCATGAAAGCCGGCGACGTCTGCCGCATCCTGGAGCGCGAACGGAAGTCGCGCTCCGGCCTTAATGTCCTCCTTGAGCTGGACCACAACTGCCACCTTCACAAGCACCGGCTCGCGCGCACGCTCCCATACACCAAGGCGCGCGGCAAGGGTCTCTCGCTCGCCAAGCTGCTCGAATTGGGCCAGTACGAGCTCACGCCAAAGGACAGGATCATGCTGTCGTTTGCCGTCGCGCGCAGCTTCTGGGAGTTCTACGGGAGCGAGCTGACAACGGCGCGGTGGTGTAGTGAGGACATCTGGTTCATGCCACGGTGTAAAAAGGATCAGACGACCAGCGATAACTTGGAGCTCAAGGCATTTGTGAGCTTTCCGTTTGGGCAGGACCCGCCGGGACCGGATGAGTTTCTGGAGGTGGATGATTTAACGCACAGTTATCCGCGCATTCTGTCACTGGGTATCATCCTGCTTGATATTGGGCGCGGTGAGAAGCTGGAATTACTACCGTTGACTGCTAACGAGAACGTTGGGGAACTGCGTGATAGAGTGAATGATGCACACTCGGACGCAAGCAGTCAACTTGCGGCGTTCAATGGCGAAGTCTGGAAAACGTGCAAGTATAAGAAAGCCTTCGACACTGCGATTTCAAACTGCCTGGACCCCAGCAAGTTCATCGAAAGCGCCAGAACGCGCAAACGGCGAAGCAGGCTCACTCCAGAAGAGTACGAGAAGCTCTCACCGCAGCGGAAAGCAGCTGAGGACAAGAAGCGGACAGAGTACCAGAAACGCGCGGTGCAGGACCGCCGAGACGCGATCTACCACAACGTCGTGTCGCTGCTCTACTGGCTTGCTAAGGTCGGCAACGACGGAAAAGATGAGATGTTCATAAAACCCCGCAAGAAGCAGCAGCCCACCTTTTCAGACAACCCAGACAAAGCTGAGATCCAGGAGCTCTGGAAACGCGTCCAGACCCCGAACTTCAACAGCAATGGGCGAGTGGAAGGAAGTGCTGAAAGGTGGTTCGAGGACATCCGGGCCATCTCCTACTTGGTATTTCGTCGAAGACGTCTATTAGATGTCAGAATGGGGATCAAGTTGCCCCCCGTACGGATTGCCATTCTCGACACAGGCTGCGACTTAACCTTGAAATCTTTCCAGGCGGCAAAGTGTTTCAAGGGGTGGCGCGACTTTGCGGTAGAAGCGCCGTCTGAGACTGAAGTGGATGAATATGGGCATGGCACGTTCATGGCGCGGCTTGTGATGCAGATGGTGCCGGAC
This sequence comes from Chaetothyriales sp. CBS 134916, assembly GCA_003709845.1. Classification (NCBI taxonomy): domain Eukaryota; kingdom Fungi; phylum Ascomycota; class Eurotiomycetes; order Chaetothyriales; family Domatiomycetaceae; genus Domatiomyces; species Domatiomyces globalis. Next base: position 49,149 of record QQXO01000025.1, read on the forward strand.
TGCGAGCTCTACATTGCGCGCGTTGCGCAGACGAGGCAGCAGCTGGAGCACAATGAGGAGGCCGTCGCAAAGGCGAGTAACCTTTCATTCGATCCATTCACCCTCCGCTTTGCTAAGTAGTATCTACAGGCTATAAGACACGCCGGCGAGGAGTGGGAGGTTGACGTCATCTCCATGTCCTTTGGGTTTCCTAAATTCAGTCAGTCCATCAGCGACGCCATCCGCGACGTGCGAAAAACCCGCGAGGCCGCCATCGTCTTCCTCGCCAGCGCCGGCAACGACGTCAATTGCGCCGAGGCCTACCCGGCCTGCGACCCCTCAGTCATCTCCATGTACGCGGCCGAAAGCACCGGGGCCTTCCTCAAGACCAACTCCATGCCCTCAGAGGAATCGCGGCGCTCGCTAGGCACGTACGGCGACAACGTCCCCGGCGCCGTCCTGGCCGAGCTGCGCCAGCGGTTTGCGCAGGGGGACTTTAGTGCCGGGACCTCTGTTGCGACAGCGGTGGCGGCGGGCATCGTGGGCCTGATGCTCGCGTACGCGGCGCTGGTATCACATGAACTACGCAAGTTTGGCGCCGAGCGCGTGTACAGCGACCTAAAGACGACTGAGGGCATGAGACATATGCTTTTTGGCATGGCGAAGTCGTGCAATGAGCTGCAGTATTTCATCAATCCGATTCGGTTCTGGTCGTACAAGTCGGATGATTTGAGCATGTTTTGGGGAATGTGTAGGGCCTTACCACAGAAGGAGGTGATGAGATAGATACCCCCCAAGTTTGCCGAAACTTGGAAGCTGGAGAGATAATTGTACAGAATATCAGCTCACCTATTGGCGATCATGCAGTGTTGCTTGGGTGCATGGTGTGAAGAATCAAGTAGGCAAGAACACAAGTGAATTGAGCTACGAAGATTCTAAGTACAAGATGGGATGAAAGAGGACTACGGTAATAAGACAGTGGTAGTGTCAAATACGCGCTTGCTATTGGCTGAGCGGCGCCAAGACGGATAGATGTGACCCACATATCGGTCTCTCATATATCGCTCATACAGAGTCCCTAAGCAGACAGACACAAAAAAATCAAGAGATCCAATTAGAGGGTCAAATCTTCATCACAGCAGTCTCCATCGATCGATCGTTATAAGACGACCGCCCGGGGCCAGATACACTCTCGTATCTGACAGGTAGCATCGAATCTAATGTCACGTGATGTAATATGACTAAGCATGGGTAAATCCATCCAGCCAAATCGTGACACATGGCTTCGGCCTTACCAGTGACCAGCCATTCTCGCGACCGGAGTAGTTCGTGCAGCTGGAATGCAGCGACCTAAGGAGCTGGAAATGCCCGAACTTGCCACCGACCATTTCAATCCCGGTCACTAAACTATGAACACCACCAACTTCAGCTAAAACGAATTACGACTCCAAGGACTTCAAAACAATGCCAACTTGGTTCCTTCCCCCAGACTTCACCTTCGCCGCCGACGGCCCTCTCCAGCTCGGCACTGTCATCGCCCACCCCAAGAAACCCACACTGGTCCTCGCCACCCTCAGCTCCCCAGACTCTGGCATAACACTTCCAAAGACTAGCATCCTCACTGAAACCAACCACGCTCACGACAAATCGCACGCCCGGTCCAATGGCTTCAGCAGCTGGATACAATTCTTTGCCGTTGCCTCCGCCTCGGTAAAGACCGACGTGGGCAGCAGCGCATCCCTCAGCTACGGCGCCGTCGACCATGAGATCCGCTCCTTCGCGGAGCCGCTGACCGCAGAGACGGCCCTGAAGATTACGGCGCTGCCGGCCGTGCAGCAGCAGATGTCCAGCGGCATGTTTGGCAAGCGCGCCGTGTACGTGGTTTCCGGGATCAGGATTGCGAAGACGCCGTTCACGGTCAAGAAGGAGACGGGCGCAAACCACACGGTCGAGTTATCCGGGTCCGGCCCGCCGATTCCCGGCCCGGTGCCCCTGGAGCTGGGGGCGAGTGTGGCTCACCATCAGGAGAAGACGGTGACAGACTCGTATGAGACAGCACCGGGCATTGTGTTTGCGTATCGGGTGCATGTCATCCGGTATAAGCGGGCGGGCGTGGAGACGGAGCTGTTCCAGAGCAAAGGCGCGTTCATGACCGGGTCTGGGAGGCCGGACGACGAGGAGCCAGCTGTTGTGGTAGAGGGCACTAAGGAAGAACTGGATGAAGATCTGGAAGAAGAGAATGATTACACGGAGATTTTGATCGGAGATAATGACGTATGTATTAGATTTTAGACCTATTCTCTCTTTCATTCACCGACCGTCACAGGTCGAGGTGCGATAGATGCATGGACCAAATTAACAATGTCAAACGCGCTGGCGGGAAGTCGACGTAATGAAATGATATCCTCAACTAGCATGTATATCCGAAAGATGCATAAAGAGCACATAGCGGCGTTGTGGCGTGAAGCGGTATTTCGAGCGATAGGTCTTCTTTTATTAGACCGTTTTTCCGAGTCTTGGAAAGCATTAGGCTGAGGAAGCTCTTGGTTTTATTGGCCAGAGGCTCCTGCCCTGACAGAGTCAAATTCCGGGCCGTCCCGTCAACCCGAGATCGAGCCTGACAAAGACCGAGCAAACATGACAAACAACTTGCGCGTGATATTGTTGGCTGTACGGAGATAGATAGTCTTGGCGTCTCAGTCGTGTCACGTGCCCCTCCGTGTGTTGAGTCAACAGTCTTGATCGAGAATATGACCTCGGGGGCATGATCAACAGCTACACGGATCCGAGCACGGGCACCACCCTCGACTACGGCATTCAAACGTTATGGAACATCTTCGTCACATTCAACTATGTTTCGTATCTCGACGTCCACACGAACAACTAGGCGCCTGATCCAAGGACTACTGTCTATGCAGACTTTGCAACGGGAAAGGACGTGGATGTCAATATCAGCTCTGACTACGCGGCTACTCGGCGCAGCTGGCCAAGTACCCGTACCTCGAGTACAGCTGGAATCTCCCTGACGTTGTGCCGGAGGATCTACTTCTACCCTTCCGAAAGTTTGTCGCGAAGAACAATCTCTTGAACATTACCTACGCCATCTTCTTCAACGCTGAAGGCCTGTCCGACGTTCTCGACCAGCTGACCGTCAATGTGTTCAAGTATGTCGACGCCTCGTTCATCAACACCTCGCACGGCGGCGATGTCGTCACAGCCCACCACAAAACGACGAGATTTCGTTGTGGCCAAGCGAGAGGCTTGGAACAGATGACGTGCTGCTTTCGTCGACCGTTATTTGCGCCCGACGCCTGTCCAGCCACAATGGCGTGAGGCTGGTGGTCAAGACGCTCACGGGCAATAAGCTCGTCCGGGCGTCCAAGCTGCTCGTCGGCGTCCCGCCGCTCATAGACAGTAGGCGGCCGTTTGATCTCGACAACACCAAGAGGGGGCTCTTCTCTAAGTGGTAGTACAGCGGCTTCTACACCATGGTAGTCAGCAAGACCGGTCTGCCCGACGGCTTCCGGTGCGTCTATTGCAAAGCGGTGTCCACGGCCAATATTCCGGCTCTGCCTGCACCGTACCAGGTGACGCAGAAATGTGTTTCCGGCCCTCTATTATGTCTAGTATGACCGCCAGACGGCGCCGACCCAGGAGGAGGTGGGGAAAGATGCAGCCGTTGTGATTCAACGACTGGCCGCTACCCATGGCGCAAACGGGAGCGTGTCCAATCACAGTTTGTCGAGCTCAGGAGCCACACCCCATTCAAGCTAGTAGTGTCGGCCGACGAGATTAGAGGCGGGTTCCATAAGACACTGGCAGAACTGCAAGGTCAGCGCAATACTTGGTACACGGGGCCGGCGTTTATCTCTCATAAGCTCTGGTATCCTCTGAAACCATACTCAAGCGATGATGCCAGACATTATCGGTAGTTGAGACGTCAATTGGGATGGATTAAGATTGAACCTGGCTTTAATTCAAGCCGCAATGGACAGAGTTAATAAAGAGTCAATTCAAAGACGATCAAGCTGTTTCGTCAGAGAATGCTGGCCGCCGATGCGACGATCACGCACCACTACAAACAATCAAGCCATCCCAATTCTTCTGCTTCCCGATAGGACTGACGATCAACGGCGGTTAGCATTGGCTGTTTGACGCTGCCACAAGCTCGTTTGTTGGCCCGATGTGGATCTCATCGCCACATTATCAACCCCCTAATGAGAGACATATGTCCATGGTTTTGCTCGCAAACTTACTGACGATTATTTACAACATGAGCCCCAGCAGACTAGCTAGGCCTATTGCTAATGGCAAGCAACTCTCGTCCATCTGACCCATGTTCGCTGTTCCGGTACTGCTGGCTCTCGTGGCTGCTGAGGGGTGCGCATGATCCACGGTAGGAGAGAGGCTGTGGTTGGTCAAAGTCTGTTTAATACTCGGCGACGTTGCATTGATTCCAGTCGCTGATGGTGGACGAGATGAGAACTTCGCGGACGAGGCTCCAAGTCCAGACTCTTCGGTCGGTCCAATGGTGGTTGTATTGAAGGCCCAAGGGGAGAAATGAGGCAGAGATGGATTGTCAGTTGGGCGAAGGATTGATGACGCCGTCAGGAAGCTTGTGTTTGTATACACTGCGCCTGCGGAAAGCTCATGGGGCACTGAACTGCAAGTTGAATTACTGGCCGCTACCAGACTTGAGGTTCCATCTATAGTGTTGGCAGGAGGAAGAGGGGCACCAGTGATGGTAATTGAGGTAGGACGTGACGCTGCAGACGGACTCGCAACCAGACCAAGAGGTGCGACCGCCTCCTTGAGGGGAAGGTCAGTCAATGCGATACCTGTACTGCCCTGTCAGCCTTTCGATTTCCTAATTCGTCCAACGGCCGGCAATTCAACTCACCACTCTTAGTCCCACAGAGCCAATTTGTCCCAACTCTCAATATGAAATGACTGATGACGCTGGAGTTTCCGGCTTCGACCTTAGCATTTGCACAGCCCTGTTGAATATATGCCTCCACCATTCCGAGACTGCTGCGGCAGACAGAGGTGCAGTTGTCAATCTCAGGCTTCTGGCTTTGGACAGCGGTATGAGTCGCCGGGAAGAACTCGGAAATGTTGCACCCAATAATGGGGCTGTCGTAGGCTTTCATACATGAGGGGGCGAAGCCTGTGATGGGTTGAATGTCGCTGAGTGTGCAGTCACCAAAGATGAGGGTCGGCAGAGCCAAGAGTGCAAGAGCTGAGGAAACTGTGAGCTGCATCTTAACGGCCACCAGAGCAAGGAGTTGATAGAACAAGGCAACTGTGTCGGCAAGGGAATATTCCAACAGTGGGGAGTTCAGTTTGAAAATATCGAAGCAGTAAACAGGAGACAGTTCTCAAAATGTAGGACAAGTGGGTATTTCTTCAACAGTTTGCTACCTGGCGTCGTCACTAAGGCAACCAGAAGACATTGAGAAATCTCTGATAACTACTCCATACCCCTGCGCTCTCCAGACCATCATGTCTGTACTGTTAATATCAGTGCTTTGCACAACAATCCCTTCTCCATCGCATAAGCCCAAGGCACACCAGAACCCCTCGCCCAGCAACACACACAATGCTATTGAGGCAACTATTCCTCGGTGTCGGTGCCGACTTCTTCTCGCACAACACATGAATTAGATTGGCGGTTGTACTCCTCAATGTACTCGTGGATCCACCAAGCTGCGATGGATTCAACTAGGGAAATGAAGACGAAAGGGTTGTCGCCGTACTCCGTGATGAACATGAAGACAGACGCACTCTCCACTATTCCAAAGAAGTGTCCTTTAACGAAAGAGATGGCGGCAGAAGAAAATCGAAAGGGAGGCTGAATGGTTAATTCGACGTCCATTTCTGTTGTCTTTCCAAGGTATACTGTCCAGGTCAGTTGCTGAATGATAGTGACTGTGATGGTGGTGGTGATGATTCAGTAGATGGAGTTGTGTTGATGAGTCGATTCTGTTTTTTTAATGAAAGGAGAGTCTTAGGAAGCAACTAGCTTTTGTACCTCCTCAGAAAGTCCCCAGAAGCATATTCAATCAGAAGGAGCCACCAATGGTTGAACCACGGTTCATTATGCACGCGAAGCTGCAAAAATAGGGGACAATCTTGGCTCTCGTGATTGGATACCATAAGAAGCAACGTTCTGTATTCTTCTGCAATCTGGGCTCTGTATGTGCTCTTGAACTATTAGATTGCTGTTACCAGGTCTTACGTTGGCAAGTTTATTGCTGACAAGCTCCAACCGCCCGTCTCACGTAAAATGAGCTGGCCATAGGCTACATTTCGAGATAGGATACGCTCCCTTGAACCTTCGTAGCGTCGTAGCAAGTTTTCGCACATGTAGGTAAGAAATTGCAAGGCCTTTAATGACTGGAGACGGAAGTAGAAAGATGGCTGGAAACACGGATCAAAGAAGGGAAAAAGAGTTCGAGCGCATAATCAATTGCTGTAGGAGATGTAATGGAGTAAAGGAAGACATAGATAGAGAGAGAAGACAAAGACTATTCGATAGCCTAAAAAATCGTAGAGGATTTATTAGCAATAAGTTACACATTTGGCTCGCGTTGTGTTAACAGGAATTTTCATATTCCATCGCTCCCTGGTGGTCCCTTATAAACTAATTCGGTCAGCACTTGCAACCTCAGACTAGCATAACACAACTTACCTTTATGGCCATAGATTAGATAGTAAACAAAGGATATAAACATAAACCCAATGAATACGACCGAAGCATAGTTCATAGACGCTACAGTCACTGGTAGAGCTGCTGGCATGCTGAAGAGGACCAATTGAAAGGAAATCCAGGCCAGAGACAGTATATTAACAGTCCACCCGATAAGACTTGGGCAGCACCATCGGGCGGTAGATACTGCTCTCCTTCTCTGTGCGAGACTGATCGCAATTGGAATGGCATATCCAGCCGCGAGCGCGATTACTCCACAAGAAGCAAACGCAGTGAAGGCGCTGGTGCTCCCCAGATTAATCAGACCAAGCAGCATTTGAACTAATGTCAAAAGAGCCAAAGCCATGATAGGAACCTGATCACCCATTAACTTCGACCAGATGCTTGAGAACGGCATTGCCTGGTCACGTGCAAAAGCCCAGGTCGTTCTTGAGGCAGCTGTGGTAATGCTGATACAGCAGAATATCGCAACACCAAGCACAAAGAACATGAGTGCCAAGCCGCCACCGGGAGAACCCATAACAACGTGAAAGATGTAGGGCAAAGCTTGGGCTGCTGGAGCATTTAGAACATCAGCCAGGGCTGGCATCGTAAAGCAAATCGGAAGAATGAAAAACAGGCCGGCTATGCCCGATATGGGAACCACCAAGCTTAGTGCTGTCGGAACTTCTTTGGCCGGATCCGCAACTTCTTCCGCCATCGAAGTGATCATTCCTATCGCTGCGAAAGTGTAGGCGGCCGGAAGTAAACCAATGAAGAAGGTGAAATTTCCCCATCCAGAAAAGCTCTTGTCGTAATGGCTCAGCGCATAACTTGCACTATGGCGTCCTACATCTGCGGTAGCTGAAAGAGCGATGCAAACAATCAGGATAGTGATGCCGTTCCATACCGAAGCGACTGTATCGACATAGGGGAGGATTCGGTTTCCCAATGCACAAGCAAGAAAAGTTCCTATACAGACAGCGTAGAAGATAAGCAAGAGCTGCCAGTCTGAAGCAAACCAGTCAGGATGGTAGATTGTAGCGGTTCCCGCAAGCAGAGATGCCGTGCCGAAGTTCACGCTGAGGCAGATTGTGAGATTGCCTATCACCCACACCCATCCAGTGATGAAGGACAATACAGTCCGAGCGTGTCCTTCGGGAAGTAATTGGTAGGACCAACTTCGTTTGTGTTAGTAACGGAGACGTCCATTTCTAGCCAAAGGGTAAAGGTTTTCTCACTAGTAAGGTCCAGATGATGTTGGAAACTTGGATGCAAGCTCACTCAGAGACACTGCGACACACTCATCGAGCACAACAACAACGATCCATCCGACGAAATACGCCAGCTGCCCTCCACCATAAATGGCACTGGTCAAAGCAGTACCTTCGCCGAAGGGGACAGCTGTGATTGCTAGAACCTGGAAGAGAATTGTATAGACTGAGCGGTTCCGATGAAGTTCGGCCTTGTAACCAAGAGCAGCAAGTTCGTCGCTGTCCTCTTTCTGGCCTGTTACATCCAGCCCTTTTGCTCTTTCCACGTCGGGGAGAGGTGCCTTCTTCTCATTCAATAGTTCGGACATGTTGAGAAATGGACTGAGCTGAAGGCGATGCTTGACCCTTCGTGTGCACTGCGGCGCTGGTTCTTATCTTGATACCAGGGGACAAAGTCGAATGGACGAAATCCGTAGGCCCATCTTAGTTCATGCTGTGCCCAAATGTATGCCAAATTGGGAAAGGGGGCTGGCACCGATCGAGATAGCTGAGAACCAATCACAACATGAGGGGGTGGGGCCTTGTTATCACTAGGAGGCCGCAATGGATACTGTGCTCAATTTCATATCGGCAGTGTGCTTGAATTGTCTCCTGCAAATCTTTTGAGCCTTGGACCCTCAAGACTTCGAACTATAGAGACTGTAGAAGCTCTCCCACTCGAAAGTCAGAAAAGGAAAGCCTTCTGTGAAACTGAAGCAAAGCATTCCCACCATGTTTCATGAACTTCTCCGCGATCCCAGGTCGCTCTCAGGAAACCTGCCATCAATTGCATGTTGCCAAAGCTCAGGTAAGAGGCACTTGGAGATAGTGCCTCTAGAATAGCTCGCCGGTCTTGAGCCAAGGTGCAGTGACTGCCAATAACCAACATTGGAAAGATGACACAGTGACGCATCATTCCGGGAAGGTTTTGGTCAATCAGCTTCTCGACCCCACGTCGTGTTGCTGACTGAATCACTTGATCGTCCACAGGCCGCAATCTCAATGCCCTTTGCATGTAGATAATCCCACATATTTCATAGATTGAACAGAAGGACATCCAAGGAGAGGAAGTATCTGTGCGTTGAAAAGAGCTGCTTTCCCCTGATCGTGAAGTGAATATGGCCTCGACGGGGCCAAGGCATTTCTCAACCAGACTGACACTTTCAAGACTTTGGTTGGAGAAGACGACATTACCAAGCCCTGCCATGTCCGAGAAGGCTGCCAATATCTCCAAGAACCTGTCACCCATTTGTAATCTACCAAACCAAGTCTGCCTACCAGCAAACATCCTCCATATCATTGGAGAGAAGAAAGGCCGGTCGCCGCTCAGCATCGCGTGAACAAGATCGATGGTGGCATATACAGATAGCAGATGTGCCTGCAAGCCATCATGTAGTAGCATCCTGGTCGGAGTATTGGTCCACTTATCCAATATGGCAAAGCCGCCACGCAGATGGCATGTCGACGCATTATGGTCTCCAGATGGCTGGATCATCCCGTCGAGGATGCAAAGGAGCACATTGATGGCAAACAATCGCTGGGCTGAGCTTTCGGAATGCACGCCTTGCCCGAGGCACTTACTGAACCCTTCCAGTGCAGTCTGTCTGGCTCTTTGCCGGAGAAGGGCGGTGTCGTACACTTCCAGTTTTGAGTGAAGAGCATAATGGGCCTGAGAGACAGCGATGATAGCTTGTTGCAGGGGCTCATCTTGCAGGACGGTGTCAAAATCCAGGTGTATCGATTCATCTGGAATTTGAAAGCGAGGCAAGACGGTATTTGCAAAGTACAAAATCACTTCGCCAGCTTTCATGGGTTGAGTGGAGGGTGGCGCAGCCAAAGAAAACACCGGAGACTCTGGAGACTGTGAGCTAGCAAGGCGGCCACGAGTGGCAGCACCACCGACCCATTTGACCGGCGGACTAGTGCTGTAAGAGCAAGTCTGCTTCCCGTCCAGACATCGGCTACATGTTGGCTTTTGGAGGTCGCATTTGATTCGGCGCTTCCGACAAGTCCAGCATGATCCTTCAAGAATTCTGCTTCGCCCGTTCGGCATCACCATGTGTCCATGGATTCATACCTGTCTAGTGAAATTGGTTTCACCTCAGAATAGAGAATGGGACTGAAGGGTGCGCACCCCGGATCGATATCTCCAAAAGCTGAAGCTGAAGTTGAAGCCCAGGCCGAGGAGATTAGCGGGATAGCGGAGCTTGGTAAGCTTGATTCGAAGGGCAACTGGGGGTGTGGGGCCTCTAGCTTTGTGCCTAGCGTTTTGCCATATACGGCTTAGTTCCTTTGGATACATTCCATTCCCTGGTTGGTAGGTCAAGTCTTACCCTCTGAACAACGAAGATGATGAAAGCAAGGATTTACCCAAGCGATAAATGCTGCGAATGTATCAGAGAGCTGCACGGTCACGGACGACCAAAATTCATGGTCCTCGCGACTTGACCGTCTTGAGTCCACAATCTAAAGATAGGCTTTGAGTCTCCCTTTCAACGCTTGAGTGCCCATCATGTCGACGACTACTATCACTCTTCCTAATGGCGTCAAGTATGAACAGCCTGTGGGCTTATTCATCAATAACGAGTTCCGGCACGCAACCGGTGACGAATTCGATAGTGTTGACCCTTCGACTGGGAAGACCGTCCTAAGTGTGAAAGGAGCCTGTGCTTCCGATGTTGACGCAGCTGTTGATGCAGCTCGCAAAGCGTACGAAGGTCCATGGTCAGGACTCACTCCTGTAGAAAGGGGTGATTTTCTCAGACAGCTGTCGTCTCTCATTGACCGTGATCGTAAGCTGATCGCCGCCATCGACGCCTACGATTGCGGCAAGCCGTACTCGGTCGCCCTTGAAGCAGATCTGGACGAGTCTTATAATGTGTTCAAATATTACGCGGGGTGGGCTGACAAGATCTACGGTGACACTATCGACACATCTCCAGCAAAGCTTGCCTACACCGTGCAAGAGCCACTGGGCGTCTGCGGTCAAATTATTCCGTGGAATTTTCCATTCATGATGTTGGCCTGGAAAGTTGCCCCCGCTCTGGCCTGTGGAAATGTGGTGATTGTGAAACCAGCAGAGCAGACTCCTTTGTCGGCCATGTATTTTGGAAAGTTGGTACAGGAGGCTGGACTACCGGCTGGCGTTGTTAACATTGTCCCTGGTCTTGGAGGTGTGGCTGGCAAGGCGCTAGCGGAGCATCTTAAAGTCGACAAGATTGCTTTCACAGGGAGCACTAACACAGGTCGCTCAATCATGCGAGCGGCGGCAACAAATCTCAAGAACATTACTCTCGAATGCGGCGGGAAGAATCCTCTCATTGTTTTTGAGGACGCCAATCTAGAACAGGCTGTGAAATGGGCGCACGCCGGTATCATGGACAACTCTGGTCAAGTGTGCACCTCTACTTCCCGAATTTACGTTCAGGAGAAGGTTTACGATGATTTTGTAAAGGCTTTTGTCGGATTCACCAAGAAGAGCACTGCCATTGGAAGCCCGTTTAAAGAGCATGTCAACCACGGGCCACAGGTCTCTAAGAATCAATTTGATCACATCCTCTCATATATAGAGGCAGGTCGCAGAGAAGGTGCCAAAATTCTCTGTGGTGGCGTCAAAGTCGAAGGCGAAGGCTACTACATTGAGCCGACCATCTTCGTCGAGGTGAGGAACGCCCTCCTTTAAAGATCCATCAGGCTGACAACCTCAGGCGAGCGAGAGTGCATCTATCAGTCGAGAAGAGATATTTGGCCCCGTGGTTGTCCTCACCAAGTTTGCAACCGAGGCTGAGGTGGTAGCCAAAGCTAATGACACGTCCTACGGCCTAGCAGCGGCTCTGTTCACAGAGAAGATATCAAGAGGACACAGGGTTGCCAGGAAGTTGCACGCGGGTATGGTCTGGATTAACTCTTCTGGTGACTCACATTTTGGCATCCCGTTCGGCGGCTACAAATCGTCAGGCATAGGAAGAGAGCTTGGAAGATATGCCCTCGACGCCTACACACAGACCAAGGCAATTCATGTAAATCTAGGGATGGAGCTATGAATGTAGACAACAGGTTGTTACGAGACGGCCTGCGCTACCCGAGACTGGTACAGGTACCCTTATCAGTCCATTTGCATGCTGTGCTTTCTCGGCTAAAATAAGTTAGACCCACCTGCCGTCCAGAGACCAGTAAAATCGGACATGTCCCAAAAGGGTATCAAAATTGACACAAGGCAGTAGAGTTATTAGGCTTCGACAGGCCGTGTCGATCGTTAATTAACTCTACATCCGTGCCGGAAGTGCTTCTCCTATGCTTGATAAAGCGGTGCAATGGCAGTCTTCGTTTCGTCCTGGACCTCACTACTGTGCTATTTCGTACTCGAGTCATGGCAACTATGATTCATCCGCTGCTCATCCTGATCTCCCTTTCCCTGCTTAGCTGGCAGGCGACGGCCTCCACGCCGTGCCTCAGTAGCGGAGAAGCATACAACATTGCCTTGCGGTGGCTACAAATCTTCCAGACCGACGCAAAAGGCGTCGGCACCGGATCTGCGATCATTCCGAGCACCTTGGCGAAGAACTTTACGGTCGGCCTACCTGCCGTATCTCTTTGTCCCGAGGCTCAGAGTCTCAACTGACACAGCATTTGCAGTACTACGATGAAGGAGCCTCGTTCGGAGATCCGTCGCCTGTGTACAAGTCCTCAGACGACGTCCTTCAATCCGTGACCGGGTCTGGGTATAGTGGAGCTCTGGTGACGAACGTGACGTACTCGATCGTCGAGGCCTTTTCCTCGTGCGATACCGCCGTTCTGAGATGGCAGAGTGATAGTTTGAGCGCGAAAGCTACGAATGTGTAAGTACCGTATCCATATCCACTTTTCAACACCCTGTCGACCATTGCATGACTGCGGGGCGGACAGTGTCAGCGCTGACCAGCTCTTCCCTCCGATAGGACCGTTCCTGTTGGCACATCAATCAGCTATCGAGGCACGGATTATCTAAGAGTAGACTTGGAGACGCGATTGATCTACAATGCGACAAGCAGTTCAGATTTGTTGAACTACTATATTCAGTTGAAGGATAATGTGATCAAGGCGAGGGTTTGAAAGGTTCTGTCATGCGAGTTGAGTGGTTGGACTTGAATGCTGCAAACCTTCTCACAGGTTCAAAGTAGTTGCTGTAATAATTTATGCTTGTGCTGGCAGATGAAGGCCTCGGAAAATCTGGATAAGTTCAGAAAATGGTAGTGTAAAAGCTGATAACCGCTTCTAGACATCATCGTATGTCTCACACGTCTTGAGAGGGCTGCAGAATGGGGAAATTTTGGTTTGGGGACAGGCTCGAGAGAATAATACACTAATAGACTGCTACGTCAAATTCATCAGCCTTCTAATACATGGTGGCTTACATGTCTACCTCGCCTCCTACTCCATTGGAAATGCTTTTGAAGGCGATCATATGAACGGCTCCTCGAGCTCAGAGAATGGTACCAAAGCTATTAATGAGTCAGCTAAGAAAGGTAGGTCAAGAGCAGGTACCTACCCGAAGGTCTGCTTGATGCTCCGAACATAATAGCCTTCCCAGTTCCGCTGGACGACCTCTTCTTGCCCAACTGGAACGCCAGTCCATGTTACCCGCATATTAGTCACGCGGTCGACATCGTTCTGGTCAAAAACAATTTCTTGTTTGGAATAATGATCGTTTGGCCATTGGGCAAGACGCCATTTCTGAACGATCTTGGTCGGTGGATCGAGGGTAACAAACTGGCCCGTGACATTGCCGTCGAAAATGGCAAACTTGGCACCCGGCTTCGCGCCTTCAAACACCTTCGGTGGTGCTCGAGTGAAGGCAGCTAGTCGCTGGGGATCTGTGAAAGTCTGATATAGCTCTTCGGCAGTGGTGCGAAACTCGTCAGTTGCAGTGACTGTCGTGGTATTGACTGAGGACTTGGCGGTCGTGGTAGTTGTGATGGCTGCAGAGGAGATTGGGGTGCGCTCTCTTTGAGGATGCCAGGTCGGCGTCGCGAAGCCGCTGGATGGATTTGAGTCAGGAGCGTGTTGCAGATCTTTTCCGTGTTCCTCAATCAGGGCCGGGCCGAGCTTGACGAGAGCCTTTCTGAGCTGGGGGACGATCTTGGATCTGACGAGTTCTTTGACCGGTTGTTTTTCGGCAGTCTCGCTATAGATGTCGATCTCGAACTGCGGCCGTCAGTTTGTCCGTGATTGTAGCTCAAAGGCTGGTGAGAAAGACGTACAACGTACTCTTGTTCGCCCGTGTCGTATGCACACTCTGGAACTCGTATGCTTCCACTAACATCTACACCCTCTTTATTCTTGCCTGTTATTTATCAGCAGTAGATCGCGTAATGACAAAGGCATGGGTGTAGTACCCTCGTACTCTATATTCAGAGCCACGTCGAATATCGAGATGACCTTGCCCTTTCTCTGGCTCACTTCAACATCTCCGTCTAGGGACGTCAGCTTGGAGACTTTCGCTGATACACCGTCTTCTTCCGCGGAGATGCCAGTGATCTGCGAGTCTATAAAGTCTCTTGCCCAAGGGGTGGCATCCTTGTTGACCCAATGCCAGTTGTTCGGGTTGTGTAGGACCATGTTGGAGAGGATCGACTCGTCAGTGGAGCGAGCGTGTCAGGTGCCTAAGCTGAGCATCTTAGAATCGGTTTTCCAGAAGATCTTCTTTGAATTGCGTGGGAATGCCATGGTCAGGATGGGCAAGGCATTTGCCTGCTATGAGCTAATCCGCATAAACAGAGTACAAGTCTCTCAGACTGGTGCCAGCTTGGGTTTCATCATTCGGAGGGTGAGAAATGCGCAAGGTACTTACCAATGGATGAGTTTTCCGATTACACAGTGTACTATATAATTTCAACTTTTTTTTGTCGTCCTTACGGAGCGAAGCGATTCAAGCGTGTTTGGGCTGCTTTTGTATCACGTGGTTTAGCGCAAAAGTTTATGCGATTCCATTAGCTTCTCCAACGCAAAGAAAGTCATGTGACCTCATTTCTCTAATTTCATTAGTTCGACTGGCCCAACATCGAGCGTGTCATCCGCGAGAACTTTGGCAAGAGCCTCGAGGAAGTCTTTGGTAATTATGAGCTTCGCATGGCATGTTTGATGGCTAAGTGATTGTATAATTGGTTCAACAACAGAGCGGGCGTTTTTTTGAGAGCGGCGGTGGTTCACTCTTTCTTTCCCTTTGTATATATGGGCTCTTCGGTAGATTGCTGGTATAGTTAGACTCGGTAGACATAAAAGACACGGCCTTTACATTCAACACGCGAGGAACAACTCTTAGTGCATCGCCACTTTTTATCGTTGCTTCCGCCTCTCCTCTTCCAGCGCCTCCTTAAAGTGACTGCACTGCTTCCCATATTGACTAGTGGCACTGGCGTAATCTGCAGTATATTCACCCCCCGTCTGTGCACCGCACCTGGCCGGCTCGTACGGCGTGATGAAGCGGAACTTCGGAGCCTCGGCTTTGTCTAGGATCTCCGCCTGCAGCAGCGCGCCCAGCTAGCCGGATAGTTGGCGCTATTTTTCGCAGAGAGCGAGCGTCGTTGCGTCGTTGAACAGCTGCAGCGAGGTTGTGGCGGCGCTCAGGTCCAGGATCGATGGGCTCGAGACCATGAAGCCGGCCGGCCGCTCCGGCAGCCTGCTGTCCCATCACCCCTCAGGGCGTGGGCGGGACTTGAGCACAGGCTGGCTGTCTTCAGTGACAGTTTCGACGGTGCCGTGCCACTCATGTACGAAAATCCCAGCCGTGGACCAAGGCCCGCAGTTGAGGTATTGTATGTGCACCACGCGGCAAAGTCTAGGTCCCAGTCGTGCAAGTGCAACTCCACGTTGCCGGCCGCGTGCGCCAGGTCCCAGCCCACAGTGATCCCATGCTGCGAGTCGCCTTGATGATGCGCGCGATATCGAGCAGCTGGCCTGTGCGGAAATCGACGCCGGACAGTAAAACTAAAGCGATGCTGTCGGCATTATCCTCAATGGTTTGGACGATCGTGTTGTCGCTGAGCAGCAACGTTTCCGTGTCAGGCTCCACGGCTAGGACGGAGTCTGTGGGGTCTAGACCGTGCCAGCGTAGCAGCGAGGTAGCCACGAACCAGTCCGACAAAAAGGCTCCCTTTTCAATAAGGATTTTCGTGCGGCCTTTGGGCTTGACTGGCTGGAAGAAGCTGGCCAGCAACAAGTGCAGTTTGGAGGACAGCGCTCCCATCATGACGACTTCGCTTCGGGATGCACCTACCAAATTGGCCAGGAGACGTGCTGCTTGGGTCTCGGCCTCCATTCAGTTGGGCACGGCGGAGTCCTTGAGCGTGGAGAAGGCCACGAACATGTCCTAGCTAGTCCAGCATTCGAGGAATGCGGTGGTGTAGGCTGAGATAAGGTGCGGTACTAGACTCACCGAGGAGCCCATCAGGTAGATTGCAGCGTTGGCTTCTTTAGATTCAGTAGAGGCCCCCCTGGCTGGTTGAGGACTTAGTATGCTAATGGTAATTGGTGTATGCTGACACAAAAATAGACTCGTCAAGGACTAACCGCTGCACTTCTTGAGGGTGTAATAGAACGAGACACCTGGACACCGGGAGTGGTAAGGTTATGAGGCACGGAATGGGGCCTTACCAGACAGGACACCTGGGCAATGCAAAGAAATGAAGTCGTCACGAATGTCGCTGATGAACCTGACATCTCCAACACGAGTGCAGTTGTAAAGGCATAGCACAGGAGAGATGAGAGGACGGGCGTAAGTCTGACTATCTATAGACCAACCGCAAAGCGGTCGCGACATGCCATGTCTTGTTTTGTTTCTTAAAAAAGGTTAAAAAGAGCCTTGCATGTGCTAGTACTGCATCTATGCATCTAATACCGGTAAGTTAATGCGTTCACGTAGATTAATAAAATCGAGCGGCGCCCACGTTCCAGAATGCCACCGTGGGTAATTATCGATTTGCCAACTGCAGAGTCCAGACTCCCTGCTGCCGCTCCAGAAAGCTGTGGGGCCTAGTCATCGAAGACGACCGTAACTTCGCACCCAGTGCAGAGGCTCTAGGTTATTCCAGACAAGACCTTCGCGGTCGGTTCGACAAGAGACTTCTTGATGCAGTCTAGGGAAGAAAATCTAGACACACCCTAAGACATTCGATGGGACTAGACTGTATAGATACACTCTCTTTCTCTGAGCAATATTGTTCCTTTTGCACAAGTCCTACTACTGTATCAATGGACTAGCAGTGGGTACCTGTCTAATAGCGGTACGGTAATATCGAAGAGGCTGAACTTTTAGGGGCGCTTCGGCAAACCTGCTAACTAGCGTCTTGGCTTGGCTGCTGCCAAGATTTTATTCTTGGCACACAATCTCTATCCAACCTCCACTCTTTGACTGCGCAGGTCAGTTTGTCACCACAACACTCTTTACTTTTTCCCTTTCATCGTCTCCTGAATTCGACACCATGGTAAGCTAGCATCTCCCTTGACGATCTGCGGAACTGCAGACTGCACCACGGGCAGATTGTTCCTCGCGAGCATGGCCCAAGATTCCACCTCGACTGTCCCTGCGCTGGATTAACCTCTTCATTGAGTGTTTCAAACCAAGCAATTGCGCATACACGTCAGGTGAAGATTGGCTGGAGACATTTCTGATCTCTTCCTCCTTGCACTCGCAACTGTTGTGCTTTGAGGGAGTGGTGTGGAATGATCTCGGTAGAGTTCAAAAAGATGACTGCAAATTTGTAGAACTTTTTGCTGATTGGTCTTTTTTCTCAATGACAGCCTCCGAAAGGAAAGAAAGCGGCACCTGCTCCGTTCGCCGCGGGCAAGGCCAGCAGCAAGAAGGCCCCCAAGGTACGTTGAAACTCATGCACTCCTTAATTTCTGCGTCTTGTAGCGAGCGACTCTAACACGATCCCGCAGAACCCTCTCCTTGAGAAGC
Source organism: Chaetothyriales sp. CBS 134916 (assembly GCA_003709845.1). Classification (NCBI taxonomy): domain Eukaryota; kingdom Fungi; phylum Ascomycota; class Eurotiomycetes; order Chaetothyriales; family Domatiomycetaceae; genus Domatiomyces; species Domatiomyces globalis. Next base: position 67,006 of record QQXO01000025.1, read on the forward strand.
GCCCCCGCAACTTCGGCATCGGCCAGGATGTTCAACCGAAGCGCAACCTCTCGCGCATGGTCAAGTGCGTAACCCTGCAGACTTGTCTGCGTAGTCTTTCAAAACCGGTGAACGATATGTACTAAGGAGTATGCAGGTGGCCAGAGTACGTGCGGCTTCAGCGCCAGCGCAAGATCCTAAACCTGCGTCTGAAGGTGCCGCCAGCAATTGCACAGTTCTCGCACACTCTCGACCGCAACACGGCGGCAACAGCGCTCAAGCTGCTCAACAAGTACCGGCCTGAGACCAAGGCGCAGAAGAAGGAACGGCTGCACGCCGAGGCTACAGCGGTGGCGGAGGGCAAGAAGAAGGAGGACGTGAGCAAGAAGCCATACACAGTCAAATACGGACTCAACCACGTGGTGGCGCTGATTGAGGCAAAGAAGGCCAGCTTGGTGCTGATCCCAAACGACGTGGACCCGATTGAGCTGGTGGTGTTCCTGCCGGCGCTGTGCCGCAAGATGGGTGTGCCGTACGCGATCATCAAAGGCAAGGCACGGCTGGGAACGGTGGTGCACAAAAAGACGGCAGCTGTGGTTGCGCTGACGGAGGTCAAGGCCGAGGACAAGACGGAGCTAAGCAAGCTGGTCAGCACAGTCAACGAGGGCTACCTCAGCAAGTCGGAGGAGCACCGGAGACACTGGGGCGGTGGGATCATGGGGGCCAAGGCGGTGGCCAGACAGGAGAAGAAGCGGAAGGCACTTGAGAGCGCGATCAAGATCTAGAACAACTAGGGTCAAGGTTGATTAAAGCGGGTGAAATGATGAGCATCAGATGATGATAGTCGTTGTACTTTTTTGCTCGACATTCATAGCATGACGATAAAGACCAGTAAGTTAGTGTAAATGAATCGGATCGACTGATGAGAGTGATTACCATAATCATTGATTTGGTAATAATTTTTAATATACATCATACAGGAGTACGGTACCGGCAAGGAGGGGGTGGGTGCCTACCCAGGCACCATTAATTCCACTTTTAGCCAGATTAATAATTTCTAATCATGAGCCGAAGGTGAAAAAGGTGGACGGTCAATCAGTCAATCAATCATCGACATTGACGTTAAAGGAACAAGAGCAAAATCAAAAATCAATCGCTCGCTGGCTCGCTCGAAGGGGGAGGTCGGTCGTTCGGCTGGTCTTTCATTTGAGTTCTCGTTCAATGTCGTTGTTGCAAGCCTTGTCGTGCCTGTGAAAGGGGGAAAGGGGGGACGGTCAGTATGATTGATTTTCAAAATGGCTGAGTGAGTGAGCGGAGACAAGGCTCACCTTCATGGCCTCGATGCGAGCCTTCAACTGGCTCGTCACCTCGGCCGCTCTCTTCCAATTTTCGGGTTTTCCGGCTGCGCTGGTTTCGCGTGGGTCGACGGCGCCGCAGTCGCTTCCGCCTCCGGCGTGACTGCCGGGCGCGCTGGATTCTCGGCTCATGGCCGGGCCGCGGACCGGACTGATTGCGGCGCCGTAGGCAGGAGCAGGAGGAGCAGTTCCAGCAGCAGCAGCGGGCGGACTAATCTTTCTCCGTGCGGCCAGGGTGTCGACGGCGCTGTGATTCTCCTTCTCATCGGTAGGCCCGAGGTTGCTGGTCGGGAAGCCGGATTGCGGTTGGGGTCTGAGAGACTTGGCGGTGGTGGAGAGACCGCTTCTTGCGCTGGCGGCGCTGGCGGTACTGCTGGTGCGGTTCAATGCGGTGCCACTCATGGGTCTGGAGGCGGGAGCTGGGCGGATATCATCATAGATGGACGAGCTATTACCGTAGCCATTACCGGTGGCGTAGCCATTGCCGTAGCCGTTGCTGGTGCCACTGCTGTGACGGTTGGCGTTGGCCACGTCAAAGGCGTCGTCCTGGCGTGTATGCCTCAGGTCGTCGCGGTCTCTGCCCAGGCTCTCGCGGCCCAATCGCGACAGCTCACGCTTGTAGCGTTCACACTCCTTCCTCAAGCTGTCCATTTCGCCTCTGAGCACATCGGACTCTCCGCGCGCGCGCGTCAGCTGGGTTTCCTTGGCCTTGATCTGGAGCACGTCCCGGGTGTGGTCCTCGATGAGCTGTGCATTCTGGTTCTGCAGTTCGGATATCTCGGCGAGCAGCTTGGTGTTGCTCGATCTCAGGCTGTCCGTCAGCGCCGTTAGTCCGTCCTTGTGGGCGCGCAGTTCCTCAAGCTCGGCCAGCTGCACGGCCGACACGGCCGAAAGGCCGGCCGGCGGTTGGTGGATGACCGAGGAAGGAGACTTGGGCGGGACAGCGGGCCGGCCAAGAGGCTTGCTGGTCAGGCCGCGACCGGCACCAAATTTACTGGGGCTGGCCGCTGCGCGGTCGTCGTCAGAAGGCTGGCTGAGTGGAGAGACCAGTTTGCGCGGTTGGGGAGAGGCGAGGCCGGGACGCTTGAGCGTGCCCAGCTTGACGCCGTTGGGGGCCGCGAGTGCTGACTTGGACGGCGCGCCTGGCTTAGCCACCGCCTTCGTGGCCGTCTTTGGCCCTTCGTCATCTTCGCCCACGGGGCCTACACCACCCAGGGCCGGGCCGAGCTTCTTGGCGACCGGCTTCTTGGCGCCACCGACGACTTTCTTGCCAACGGCCGATGCGGCCGCGGCTGTCGCTCTGGATGGAGGTGGTGCTGCCACTGGCTTGGGCTTCTCCTTGGCCTTGACTTGGGTGGTGTCGAAGTAGTCCTTGATCTTGTTCTTCCGGATATCGTCGAGGCCGTCAAGGTAGGCGTTCATTGCACGCTCGCCGATGATCTTCATGAGGGTGCCGAGGATTTCGGCGCCCACGGCACGCATCTGCTCGGTTGACTCGGTGAGCAGCTTGGTGGCAGCATCGGCAATCTGCTTCTGCTCGGCCTTGGTGGGCACGTCGCGCGTCGTGCGTAGACAGCGGACTACGAACTTGGCCGTCTCGGCCTTGACGTTGGGGTTCTTGTGGGCCAAGAAGCCAATGGTGGTGTCGAGGCAGTCGGACATGGAGCTGGACTGGAACACGGCGTCGAGCGCGGCGCCTAGCGCGTCGGCCACCGACTGTTTCTTCTCCTTGAGGCGCTCGAGTACGGGCTCGAGCACGGCGGAGCGGTGCTTGGCAAAGGCCTTGCGCAGGCCGAGGGCTAGCTTCTCAATGCAATGGGCGGCGACGGTGACGACGGCGACATTTGCATCCTTCATGCATTTGGCAAGCGCGCGCACGAGATCGTCAATAGGCGTGTCTTTGATCCGAGGCGTGTCGAGGACGGCAAAGACGGCATCGAGGCTGTCCTTGCGCTCCTTCCACTTGGCCGAGGCCACCATGTCGTAGAAGTCGGCCGGCATTTTGGCCATGACATCGACGGGCTCGGCCAGGTCGAAGGCGTCGTCGTCGGCCGCGTCCTGGCCATGGCCGTCGTTGTCGTTGTCGTCGTCAGCTGCTGCGGCCGCGGCCAGGCCACCAGCGGCGGCATTCTGCTCTGCCAAGGCCTGGGCAGCGGCCTGCTGGGCCTGCTGGGCGCGGGTGAAGCGCTGCTGCTGCGGCTGCGGCTCGTCCTTGGCCTTGTCGAACAGCTTGTCGAGGTCGGTCTGCTGCACGGGTTTGAGGTCGGCCCAGAAATGGGTCTTGATGGCGTCGCGGTGCCAGCGATACAGCTCAACGGCCAGGGCCTGGGCCTCGGCGCGGATGTTTTTGTCGGCGTGGCCAAAGGCGCGGGGCAGCTGCTTGAGCACGGGCTTGGGGTCGACGACGCGGGTGCCGAAGCTGTGGTAGACGGCCGTGACGGCAGCCAGGGAGGCGGCGGCGACCTTGGGCTGCTTGTGGCACAGCGCCGGGAGCAGGTCGTCGAGCAGCAGGTCGGGCTTGTCGTTCTCGACGTAGAGCAGCAGCGCCTCGACGGCGTGCTGCTTGGCCGCCGGCCGCGCGGACGCCACGGCCTTTTCGTAGATGGCCTGCACCGTGTGCGGGCGCGAGCGCGCGGCTGCGGCGGGGCCGCCGTGCTTCAGGTAGGCGCACAGCGCGGCCAGGCCCTCGACCTGGGCGGCGACATTGGCGTCGGCGGCCGCGGCCTTCCACAGCTCAGGGCTGTGGTGGAAGCGCGCGAAGATGGGAGCCGACTCGTCTGCCGAGAGGGCGAACTCCTTGGCCGCAGCCTCATAGGCCTCCTTGCGCACCTTCCACGCCTTGTGCACGAAGCGCTCCTCGAGCGGCAGACTGCTGAAGTCGTCCTCCTGCTGCTCAGCCATGGCGCGGCGCGGGAAGAGGCGGCTCAGCGCGCAGAGGCGGGGGGGCGGCGGCGGCGGCGGCGGTGGCGGGGGCGCTCTGGGCGGCGATGTTAGCGGAGTGCGGCCTTTGGGGGAGCGGCCCATGGCGCCGTCGGAGGCGACGGCGGGGGAGCGGCCGACGATGGCGTCGAGGGGCGCTGGCCATGGCCAAACAAACCACTTGGCCACTCACTTAGGCACTCACTCGGCACTCACTTACCACACACACCACAGACACACGCGACTCATGTAAAGCGAAGCCAACAACAGACACACAGCAGACACACAGCAAACACACAGCAAACACACAGCAGACACACACCGGAAGGCAATGCACAGTGTGCACAGCGTATACAGCGGTAGATAAACACGCCGGACAGGCGCTGATTAGGGGTGGTGGATGGAAAAAGCGGCAAGACGGCCGTTTCACCAGTCTGTGTTTGGTGGCAGTAGAGTGTGCGGCGTGTGTCAACAAAGCAGCCAACAGCGGCCAACGGCGACGATCACTGTGGTGACAGGGGGGGCTGGCCCATCACGGCGACTACAGAATTACTGGTAACCTACTGTAACGTCATCGGCTCCAAAATCAGTCCCCTCCCTACAGATTCGTCCCTCTGTACAGATTCGTCCCTCTCATCCACTACAGGCGGCAGAGAATCCCATTCATCCATATAGACTGGCTCATTTCAGGCTCCATCATCAACTTGGCATTGTTTCTAGCCTCAATTTCAGGCTCACGCTTTTTCAATCGCCTCTTGCGCTCGTCCGCCAGCTCTTGATGTTATGTCTGAAAGGCCAGTAGGCCAAGGAGCCCGATATCCCTTGCAAGATAGGCAATCTTGCAATCACAGCAAGATTCAGGCATTCCAATATAGAAGTGTGTGTCATCTATGACACTTGAGCCCTCTTGATATTCTCAATATCTGTAAATACTAGATTTGTATCCTTGACAAGCCTCTGGCATTGTTTTGGCTGCAGTTGGTTTATAAGCATTGATTACTGCTTGGTTTGGATCTGATATTATGCAATCTCAATAGCCTTTAGGTCAAGGCCTTTAGCTGCTTTTGTAAGCAGTGTATAAATACTATAATTATAGGAGAGCATCGGCTGCTCGAATAGATCGCTTTGAGAGAGCTAGATTATGGCACTTGTGTGGAGTTCGCAGTACAGAATCATACTGTAGCTGCTGTTTCTGTCTGCTTGGTGTTGACCCTGCTTGATTTGCTGCTTGACTGCTCTGATATGAGGTAGGTGGTATAAATATCTCTCTTAGCCAGCCTAAACCAATCCTGTTTGATATCCAGCCATTCTCAGAGGCTGTATAGTGCCAAGAAGGCCTTTCTGCTATAGGAAACCAGGTTGATTGTGTGGATTTTGTGGATTTTTTTGTGGATTTGTGGTTTTTGTCTTTGGGCCGATACTCTGTCAATCGATACCTACTCGCAATCTTCAGGCGATTTCTTGAATGTCTGGTTGGTATGATTGGTTGTTCCAGGTACCTTGGTATTCTCAGGTACACCAAGAGCAATCCCAGTCTCATCTATATTGTACATGCTCAGCCTTGATCTCTAATTGATCAATTAGAGCAAATAGTGGGAGGTAATTATATCATTGTGTCGCATGCCAAGACGCTTGGCACTGCAGAGCTATTAACGTTAGACACTCACTCCCTCACGGTCGATATCACGCCTCCGCCTCCGACCGCCCACAGGTGACGTAGGGCCCTGGTACATTATTATTGTCTCAGGCCTCAGGAGTTGTATTGTTGAAACAAGCAGCGTCAATTTTACGTCCCACCTTGGATTTGATCTGTTGATTGCGCTGCAGAAAGGTGTAGACCCAGTTAATACCGACTTGAGCTGGTAGCCCAGAATCAAGATCAGCCATTGCACTAGCATATGATATCTCTTTGCAGACACCTTGGAGCAATAGGGCGCGTGGTGTTGTGGACGGAAAAGACACGTTTGCATTTGATGGGTGTGGCTGTCAAATACGCGCTTGCTATTGGCTGAGAAGCGCCAAGACGCACACCTGCGACCCGCACATCCCATTCTCTCCTCTCGCCCATTCAGAGCCCCATAGATAGATAAATCAAGAATCAATTCATTGTCGCAAGACGGTCATATCATCGATTGGAGCACCCTCTATCGATTGATCATCTAATGATGATCGTCTGAGGCCAGATACGACCCAGTATCTGACACCTCCTGTAGTGTATTAGGACTGTACTGGGTATACGGTATTTTTGAGCCTTGGATCTCGCATCGGCATTGTCTTGCTTGTCTTGCTGTCTTGCTTGTTCTGCTTGTTCTGCTTGTTCTGCTTGTCTTGCTTGTCTTGGCTGTGTCTGCCCACCACAAAAACTGCAGCCCTCATAAGCAGCTCGTCTGCGCTCCATCAAGAAGACACAGCTTTAGCTGCGGCCTGCGGGCCACGGAGCCATGTCCCACCTGCTCACCCCCCGCCAGGCCGAGGAGCTGTAAGTCTGCCAATGGTCGGCAAGTGTGTGACTCTGACACGGACGACAGCCACAAGTCCATGGTGTCGTACTTGGTCGCCGTCGGCTTCAGCGATTCGGCAGCGGCGCTTCGCCGTGAGGCGCACCTTGGCAGCGCGTTCGACGACACCACAGCCAAAAAATACGAGACGCTGCTGGAGAAGAAATGGACGTCGATTGTACGGCTGCAGAAGCGCATTGGCGACCTCGAGGCCCGCAACGCAGCGCTGCAGGCCGATCTCGACGCGGCCACCCCGCTGACGGCGGCGCGCCGCGTCGACGCGGCCACCTGGCTGCCGCGGGGACCGGCGCGTCACACGCTGCAGGGCCACCGTGGCACGGTGACCGCGGTGGCATTCCACCCTGTCTTCTCGTCGCTGGCATCAGCGTCGGAAGACAGCAGCATCAAGATCTGGGACTGGGAACTGGCCGAGCTGGAGCGCACGCTAAAGGGCCACACGCGCGCCGTGCTCGACGTCGACTTCGGCGGCCCGCGCGGCGGCACGCTGCTGGCTAGCTGCTCCAGCGACCTGACCATCAAACTGTGGGACCCGGCCGAGGAGTACAAGAACATCCGCACTCTGCCCGGCCACGACCACTCGGTCTCGTCAATCCGCTTTGTGCCCTCGGGCGCCGCGGGCGCGCCACTATCCGGCAACACTCTCGTCTCGGCATCGTGGGATAAGACACTTCGGATCTGGGACGTCACCACGGGCTACTGCCTCAAGACACTCAAGGGCCACACCGACTGGGTGCGCGCGGTGACGGCGTCGGTGGACGGGCGCTGGCTGCTGAGCGCCGGCAACGACCAGGTGCCGCGTCTATGGGACGCTAGCACCGGCGAGGCCAAGATCTCCTTCCTCGGCCACGACAACAAGCTCGAGGCCGTGGCCTTTGCGCCCGCGGCCGCTTACGTCCACCTGGCCGGCCTGGCCGGGTACAAGAAGGCGCCGACGGCGTCATCGGCGGGCGAGTTCATCGCCAGCGCCGGCCGCGACAAGGTCATCAAGATCTGGGACAACCGGGGCACCTGCCACAAGACCCTTGTTGGCCACGACAACTGGGTGCGCGGCCTGCTCTTCCACCCGGCCGGCCGCTACCTGCTGTCGGTCTCCGACGACAAGACCATCCGCTGCTGGGACCTGGCCCAGGACGGCAAATGCGTGCGCGTCGTCGATGCCGCCCACGACCACTTTGTCAGCTCCATCCGCTGGGCGCCTGACGTCCACACCAACTCGCAGCCGCCGCCGGCCACGGACGCGGCCAGTGCACCCGTCAACGGGTCTGAAGCTGCCGCAAATCCAATCCAGGCCAACGGCTCCGCGGCCCACAAGAAGGCAGATCTCGCCCGCATCCGCTGCGTCATTGCCACGGGCTGTGTCGATTGCAATGTGCGCGTGTTTGCCGGCTGATTACGCGTCAATTACAACACAGCCATATACAAGCGCACATAGAGAGAGAGGAGGGAGGGAGAGAGAGAGGAGAGAGAGAGGGAGAGAGGGGAGAGAGAGGAGAGAGAAGGAGAGAGAGGGAGAGAGAGGAGAGAGAGGGAGAGAGAGGAGAGAGAGGGAGAGAGAGGGAGAGAGAGGAGATAGAGGGAGAGAGAGGGAGAGAGAGGAGAGAGAGAGGAGAGAGAGAGAGAGCCAGTCGCAGTGGCTGCACTCTGCAAACTGCAAACTCCAGGCCTGACACAAGCCCACGTCGAGTCGAGTCGAGTCGAATCCAGTCCAGTCGAGCCCAGTCCAGCCCAGTCCAGCCGAAAACCGGCGCCAAGATGGCAGAGAAAGACGAACAGGCATTTCGACGACGGTGATGGTGATGAAGAATGATGATGAAGAAACGACAAATTGACAGCTGAATAGAAATTAGAAAGGGTAGACATGTATGAAATGATGCGTGAGGTACAGTACATGCACGCATCGTACATGCAGTACCATACATGCAGTACCATAGTGTCAGATACGGAGATGTATCTGCCCCCAGACGGTCTTCTGATGATGGCCAGTTTATAGAGGCTGCTCCGATCGACGATGAGACCCTCTTGATGATGAAATTGCTTGATTGTTCCGATCTATCCATTTAGCTCTCAAGGCGCGATATGAGAGACGAATGTGTGGGTCACATCTATCAGTCTTGGCGCTGCTCAGCCAATAGCGAGCGCGCATATGACACAGAGGCAGTACCATATATGCAGTACCATAATATATGCGGTACTATATGCAGTACTGTATATGCAGTACTATATATGCAGTACTATCTATGCAGTACTATATATGCAGTACTATCTATGCAGTACTATAAATGCAGTACTATAAATGCAGTACTATAAATGCAGTACTATATGCAGTACTATCTACGCAGTACTATAAATGCAGTACTATAAATGCAGTACTATATATGCAGTACCATATATGCAGCAGTAAGTACCATACATGCGGTGCCAAACATGCAGAACCACATGCAGAACCGCCCTGTCTACCGACAGTCTAGACCGTATATCGAGACTGTATCTACGCACTACTACTACCACCACCCGCCCTTGCTTCGCCCGCCCTGCGTGCCTGCATAGCGGCGCTCCTCCTCCTCGAACAGCTCGCGCTCGACTTCGGCACGCGCGCGGTACGCACGCACAAACTTCCACGCCTCGGTGTCGGCCATGTTCCACGCCTCGGCCACGCGCCGCATGCGCACCACCTGCCTGTCCCTGCTTTTAACCTTCTCCCGCGCATTCCGCAGCAGTTCGAGCTCCAGCGCCAGCTCCTCCGCCGTCGCCGGCCGCGGCGTACTGCTCTTGGGCGGGCCTTCCGCCGGCAGCCCTGCCGGCTCCTTGGCCCACCGCTCCGGCCCAGGCACAGGCGGCAGCGACTCGCCGTGCCACACGGCCGTCTGCGGGATGCTGAAGCCAAACTGCCACGATAGGTCGGCTAGCCAGGCGTCCGGGAACGGGTGGATTGTTTCGCGCGCCGGCCGCGCCTCGTTGCTTGGCGCCTTCTCTGGCGGCGGCGGCCGGCTAAAGTCGACGGGGAACTGCTCCGTCGCAAACCAGATCGACCGCCACGAGCTCCACGGCGACGCTACCATGTCCTTCACGCTCACCACCCGCGACGGCCCGCCGCGGCCGTCGCCCAGCACGCTCCGCGTCACCGCCGTCACCCACCCATCGCGCTCGGTGTCGCGCCGGATGTGGCGCACTGACACATCACTCGTCAGGTTGTTCAGCGTAATCATCGTGTATGGGTGTGGCACCACGCTGATGGTAAACATCTTGGACCCATTGTGGAATTCCTCGCTTTGCGACAGCCGCATCTTCGACCCAATGCACGGCACGCACCGCGGCCGGTTGGGCGGGCACGACGACTGCAGTATCGACGCCGGGCACTCGGCCAACAGCCCGGCCAGGTCGACGGCCGGCTTGACCAGTGAGGTCGAATGCGCCGGCAGCGGCTTGAGCACGTTGATGCCCGACGGGAACATGTTCTGCCACGTCGTGTGCAGGTGCGCATCCATCAGCCCGTTGAGCGCCTTCCTACCCTTGGCCGGCTTGTCCTTCAGAGCAGTAGCCAGCGCCGCGTACTTGGAGCTGATTGTCTTGTCATCGTAGTACGCCAGCCCAGACGGCTTCTCAACCTGAAACTTGTCCGGCCCAATCGCATCCACCAGCGTCTTGTGCGTGCCCAGCTTGACATCGGCCAGCGGGAACTTCATGGCCTCTTCAATCTGCGTCTTGGCCCCCGCAAACAGACCATTGGCCAGGCCGTCAAATCGCGTTAGCTGCTCAAACTCTCCCCGTCGAAGATGTGCCAGTGTCGCGTCGTCGTATGCCCCCATCGGCACGCACCGCCAGCTTGCCAGGAGCCCCGTTCCCATGTGTGCCCACGCAAGCCAGCGCATAAATTCGTACTCGAGCTCTGCCCGAATCCCCTGCCGCTTCAGTGTCGGGTACGATGGGTGGCTGACGGCCTCGGCCTCGGTCAGCACAATCGGCTTGAAGCCCTGGGCCCACCACGCCCTCCGCCAGATCAGGAGCTGCTGTTTATCCGCCTCTGCCGTCTCGCCGTCTCTCTTTACCGTAGTGTCGTAGTACGTGTACACCGGCCGCCGCTCCGCCAGTGGAGGCAGCACCGCGCGTTCCTCGTCCAGCGTCACCGACGACGAGAATGGGTTCAGCCATTTCCAGTCCGAGTACCATTTGCTATCGCCCCGCGTCGAGTTCGACTGCTCCGGTGGCTTGTGGATCGACTTGTGCCATGTGATCTTCAGGTCCGGCACTTCGAGCGCCGCCAGTGTCGGCAGCCCAGGCAAGCCAGCCAACTTGTCCCGTACCGACTCGGCCGGGATCACTGCCTCGACTGCTGACGACGCTATTTCGCGCGTCGACGAGGACCAGGTAAACACTAGGGCCACGACGACCGCAGCAACAAAAACGAGTGTGGTAAAGCGCCGCCGAGGCATGGCAGATGGCCTGATAAGAGCGCGAGGGGCAAAGAAACAAAAGCTGGTACTGGTACTGTAACTGTTACTGGTACTGTCGCTGTTACTGGTACTGTCGCTGTTACTGTCGCTGTTACTGTCGCTGTCGCCGTGGCTGCTACTGTCGCTGTCGCCGTGGCTGTCACCGTGGCTGTTACCGTCGCTGTCGCCGTCGCTGTTACTGTCGCTGTCGCCGTCGCTGTCGCTGTCGCTGTCACATGCCCTTCACCGCTGCCAGTCCATTGGTCAGGCACTCGACAAGGCAGGCACAGCCCGACACCAGGTTGCCCCTCTTGTGAAAGATGGTCGAGATCAGTCAGTCGGCGATCGTCGAGGCGCGACTATGCCGCTTCCACTGCCGCGGTGCGTGACGCGCGGCCAGGGGGAAAGGTCCGACGTCCGCGCGAGTCAGAAAGGGGGTGGCTCACGCCAAGATCTGACTCGCTCCCACCGACATCGGATACACCTTTTTTTGTCTCTCAAGCAGCTATGTGCCAGACCGTTCATGGCGGTCAACGGCAACGCTGAGCACCTAGAATGGTGGGCTGACAAGCTCAAGGATGCTACCATCTCGCCCCTAACCCGGGACTACCCCGAGGTCGCTGCCGAGAATGCTTCCAAACGGGCCATTGAGGCCGTCGAGACTGTGGTCGTCAGTCACCAGGCTGCACAGGCCTTGCACCGTCTGGCTAGGCATTCAGACCCAAACACTGTCTTTCTCGCCGTGCTAACCGCTCTCATCGCCCGATTGACCGGTGACGAGGACATCAGCCTTGGCACCACCCATGGATTCAATGGCCCTGCCTTTGTCCTACGCATCTTTTTGTCCGTGACCGAGCCTTTTGACGGCCTTGTGAGTAAGGTCAAGGCCGGCATTGCTGATTTTGCAGCCAACCCGGTGCCCTTGTCCGCCATCGGCCAGAGACTGAAAACCCAGGCACTCTTTAAATTTGCTGCCTTCAACACCAGCGCTGATCATGTCATCAGTGACGCCACTCTCGACACCACTGACCTTCTGCTCACATATCAAATCCCAGCTTCCGGCCAGGTGTGTATGAAAGCACGGTACAACCAGCGACTCATCTCCAGTTTGAGGATCCAGGCTGTTCTGGCTCAAATCGAGACTTTTATCCAGAATGCCGGATCCTCTGGCTCCCAATCTATTGGCTCTGTCGACTTCTGCCCTGCCCAACAGCGTCATCTTCGCCCTGATCCCACCTCAGATCTTGAATGGTCCGCTTTTCGAGGACCCATCCAAGACATCTTCGCTGCCAATGCAGAGAAGCATCCCCATCGATTATGCGTCGTCGAGACCAAGTCCGAAGATGGGCCGGAGCGCAGATTCACGTACCAGCACATCAACGAGGCATCCAATCTTCTAGCTCACCACCTGGTTGATAGTGGCCTGGAACGCGGTGACCGGGTCATGATCTACTCCTACCGCGGCGTCGACCTAGTCGTCGCCGTCATGGGCATTTTGAAAGCCGGAGCTACCTTCTCCGTGCTAGACCCTGCCTATCCGCCCGATCGGCAGAACGTCTACCTCGAGGTCGCCCAGCCCAAGGCTTTGGTCATCATCGAGCGCGCTACCCGAGAAGCAGGCCAACTTGATCCAAAGGTCCGCAGCTTCATTTCTGACAATCTCCACCTCAAGACTGAAGTCCCTGCTCTCTTCTTGCATGACGACGGTCAGCTATCTGGCGGACCCTTCAATGGATGTGACATTTTAGATCCGGTCCAGAGTAAGAAAGCCAAAGGCCCCGGTGTTATTGTCGGACCAGACTCAACGCCGACCTTGTCTTTCACCTCCGGGTCCGAAGGCAAGCCCAAAGGCGTTCGTGGCAGGCATTTTTCACTGGCTTTCTATTTCGACTGGATGGCCAAGACATTCAAGCTCTCTGAGAATGACAAATTCACCATGCTCAGTGGCATTGCTCACGATCCCATTCAGCGAGACATGTTCACCCCGCTCTTCCTGGGTGCCCAGCTGCTCGTTCCTGCCAAGAACGACATTCAGAACGAAAGGCTAGCAGAATGGATGAACGAGCACGGTGCCACCGTGACCCACTTGACCCCGGCCATGGGTCAAATCCTGGTTGGAGGAGCCGTTGCCAAATTTGACCAGCTACATCACGCCTTCTTTGTCGGTGATGTCCTGATCAAGCGAGATTGTAGGTCCTTACAGAACTTGGCCCCCAACGTTAACATTGTCAACATGTATGGCACCACCGAGACACAGCGAGCAGTCAGCTACTACGAGATACCCTCCCGCAACCAGCATGACGGGTACCTGGACAGGCTCAAGGACGTCATACCCGCTGGTCGAGGCATGTACAATGTGCAAATGCTTGTCGTGAACCGACATGATACATCGAAGCTCTGCGCCGTCGGCGAACTTGGTGAAATCTACGTCCGAGCCTCCGGTCTGGCTGAGGGTTACCTTGGCCTTCCCGATCTCACTAACAACAAATTCGTCCCCAACTGGTTTCCTGGCCACGAGAAGGCTATTGAGGAGGACGGCCGCAGGTTCGAGGCATTCATAGACCAGCCATGGGCCAAGTTTTACTTTGGTCCGCGAGACAGGCTCTATCGAAGTGGAGACCTCGGTCGATACACTCCCACCGGTGATGTCGAGTGCTCCGGACGCGCAGATGATCAAGTCAAGATTCGTGGCTTCAGAATCGAGCTCGGAGAGATTGACACCCATTTGTCACAACACCGACTGGTCCGAGAAAACATCACTCTGGTGCGAAGAGACAAGTTCGAAGAGCAGACGCTTGTCAGCTACGTGGTGCCGCAGATTAAGCAATGGGTGAGCTTTCTTCGCGAGCAGGGCAAAGAAGATGAACCGGATGACGGTTCACTCGCTGGCCGCTTTGACCGCTTCACATTGTTGCAGAAAGACGTCCAGGACTATCTAAAGACCAAGCTACCATCGTATGCCGTTCCATCCATCATCGTCCCAATGCGATCTATGCCTCTTAATCCCAACGGCAAGATCGACAAGCCGAAACTACCCTTTCCCGATACTGCCATGCTGTCGGCCTCTCGCCGACGGAGATCATCCGTGATGCCGCAGCTGTCTGAGTCAGAGCTGTCAGTGGCAGGAATCTGGGCAAAACTCATTCCTGGACTGATGCCGAGCACCATCAAGCCTACAGAATCTTTCTTCGACATCGGTGGCGACAGTATGAAAGCACAGCAGCTTGCATATATGCTGAGGAGGAACCTTGGCACTGACCTTCCTATCAACAAAATTTATGCCCGCCCGAATTTGAGCGACATTGCTGCTACCATCGATCGATTGAGGGCGGCTGACTCTTTGGAAGGTGGAGACGGTGGCGACGGTGAAGAAGACGGAACTGCCAAGTTGAATGGAGCTGACCCTGGACTCGAGTACGGCTCAGACGCGGTGGAGTTGGTGGACACACTCCCCAGGTCGTTTCCCAAGGCCGATCCCAGTATTCCTTCGAATCCTGTCATCTTCTTGACCGGCGCCACCGGATTTCTTGGTTCCTTCATTCTCAAAGATCTGCTTGACAGGCAGTCTCCATCAATCTCCAAAGTCATCCTACTAGTCCGTGGCAAAGACACGGCAACTGCACAGTCTCGAGTAAAGCAGACATGCGAAGCCTATGGTGTCTGGAAGAACTCGTGGGAGCAAAGGATAGAATGTGTCTGCGGTAGCCTCGGTCCGGCCAAGTTTGGCTTGTCGGATGACAAGTGGAAGGAAATTGAAGACACGGCTGACGTTGTAATTCACAATGGAGCCCAAGTGCACTGGATCAACACATATGAGATGCTCAAACCTGCCAACGTTCTGGGAACCATCGAAGCGATCAAGCTCTGCGCCCAAGGCAGGCCCAAGAAGTTTGCCTTCGTCTCGTCGACCTCGGTACTCGACCACGAACACTTTGTCGCCGAGTCAGAGCGCGTCCTTGCTGCCGGTGGTGAAGGCATCAGCGAAGAAGACGACCTGTCCGGCAGCAAGACAGGCCTCGGCACAGGCTACGGTCAGTCCAAGTGGGTGTCAGAGTATCTCTCACGCGAGTCAGGCCGACGCGGCCTTCAAGGCTGCGTTATCCGAGCCGGCTACGTGCTCGGCGATGCAAACTCTGGCGTGACCAACACCGACGACTTCCTCATCCGCATGCTCAAGGGATGCGTCCAGCTGTCAAGTCGACCCAATATCAACAACACTGTCAACATGGTCCCCGTCAACCACGTTGCGCGAATAGTCGTGGCTTGCGCCTTCCACCCTCCCTGCCGTAGTAATAATAATGGCAGCGGTGTCAGCGTTGCCCATGTCACTGGCCACCCTCGCCTGCGATTCAACCAATACCTAGGCGCGCTGCAAACATACGGCTACGCGGCCAAACTAACCGACTACGTGCCCTGGGCCGCCTCGCTCGAACACTACGTCAGCAGCCATTCCGACTTCGCCCTCATGCCACTCTTCACCTTTGTCGCCAATGACCTGCCCTCCAACACCCGAGCACCCGAGCTCGACGACTCCAATGCCGAAGCAGCCCTCTACGCCGACTCCAGGTGGACCGGCGACGATGTCAGCGCTGGCAGCGGCGTCACCAAGAACACCATCGGCCTGTACTTGGCATACCTCATCGCAACCGGATTTTTATCCCCGCCGACACTAAAGACCCAAGAGGCCTCCAATCAGCCGGTCAAGGCACTGCCCACGGTCGAGGTCAGCGACGCACAGATCAAGGCATTGACTAGCGTCGGTGGACGCGGTGGCTTAGCTTAAGTGGCCATAGGATACATAGAAGACAATTCATGATTTCAAATACAGACATTGTCAAGGCTACGACAGATGTACCTGGGTATAACGCGAGTCCTAAAAAGGGTATGATAAAGCGGCCTGAGGTATCTTCCATTTAAGGCCGCAGTAAATATTTGGGTATAACACGAATCCCAAACAAGATATGAGTGCGCATAGGGGCGCCCTAATACCTAATATCATACATTCAGTCCGCAGCAAATATACCTTGCGTCTAACACGAGTCCTGAACATGACATGAGGGCATAAAAGGTGCGCTAAGACGCCGCGACGCGTTCTATCCTAAATTAGGATATGAGCACACGACTATCTATAGACAATAACACAGTACATCCTAAGACCACACTTGAAGTATAAACCATAGTACACTTTCTTGCGGTCTACGAATATCTTCATCCCAAACTTTCACTCTCATATTCACTGATCAATCGTTCAACCAACGATAAGTAGCAATCCACCAAGAATGAACGAAGGTCTAAAAGCTCTGCAGTGCCGCAAAGGCATCAACACATGACATAATGGCTATTTCATCTTGGCATACGTGACATCTTTGGTCAGGAACTAATAAGTCTCAGGGGAATGCTCTGTCTGATGCCTCTCCGGCGAGGTTCTGCTACCATCCTGCCCTCCTGGCGACGTGAGGTTCGTCACCGTGCCGAGGCTTATAGGGCCTGCTGTGGGGTCTTCCTCCGGGGGCGGTGGTGGACAGTCTGCCGGGACGACAAGAATCGAAGCCCCGAACAAGGCTGCCTCGACCATGGCAGTAATATAAAAGCCCCATCGCTATCCAATTGTACCAGCCAAGACACCACCCAGGAGTAGACCCAATCCATACCACTAAGGGCGGCCCATACGAGTCGCAGCAAAGGCGACGTTTCTCTGACGGCCAGGCGGGAAGGATGATGTTACTAGCGACATGATGTAGGTAGACACATGGCCACCGCAAGGTCAAGCCGGGCTTGGAAAACAATGAACTGGCTGTCAGTGCGAGCAAATCCGCATGCAAGAATCAGAGGGCATGAGGCCGCTTCCGATTAACCACAGCATCTTGGAGTCAACGACATCAGTGACGGGACCCAGTGCCAATAGGGTACACCCTGCTGATAAAGCATACACAGATGATGGCTAAAAAATATGTCCATTGTCAAGATTGATGTTGGTCGAGATTCGAGGTAACTAGTGCAGTGGTCAGAATCCCTGTGCCTGACACACTGATAAAAGTGACACCAGAGATGGTGTTCCGATGTATACAATATCATTCATTCATGACATGTTCGCAGGCATTATTATTTAGCCAGCCTGCTCAGTGTAACAGTCACTGACAAAAAAGTTCTTGTCTCCGACTATTGAAGACAAACTTGATTGCATTTTCTGCTTATTACACACGCGAAAATACATGCTCCCCCTGCTGAACCGGTCTGTCAGTCCTCCAGGAGGACTTGTGAGTCTGCACACTCGTTGTCCTCCAAGACCTAGACTCAGACTCTTAGTTCAGGCCTTTTCTTAATTGCTTATTTTCCCTCTTTGTCTGTCTCGTCCCATCCCATCCCATCCCATATCAAATGACCGAAATGAAAAGAATCAACAACCTGTTTGGGGGTTGCTTCGGCAAGAAGAACAGTCGCTTTACTCCGCTGTCACATGCCGTCCATCATATGCATGGTGTCTTGTAATACACTCTCCACTTCCAATCTTCTTAATGCTCAGTCTAGGGCATTCAAGCATGAACGCGTCTCTCGAAATCCCGCTTGAAAAGCAAAACGCCTTGCAATGCAGCAATCTCTCCGTCCACACACACCCACGTCTCCACTTCTTCCCTCTTAGGCAAAACCAAAATAGTCAGCTCCCAGATTAATCGCGGTCATCAGGTTCGTCTTCAGCGTCTCCTGATTATCATACGCCGGCAAGTCAAGTTGATTAAAACACGTGTGACTCGTTGGTAGCCGGTTCTGGCTCGGATCACGATGAACTGTCATTCTGTTAGCTCTGCTTCTGTGTCTATAATCTAGGCAGTACTCACTAGAAAACTTGGTCGTCCCTTGCATTCCTTCCAAGTCCTTGAACCCATTCAGCGGCACCTTACTCGTCCCCGTGATGAACTGTAACAACTTGGCGCGCTCTTCATTGCTCATCGCTCGCACGATGCGCCAGAACCACGTCACTTGCGGGCTATTGGCATTGTAGTTGTGGTACTCAGTATTGGCCTTCCAGTCATCGACGTCAATCTCCGGCAGACCGGAAATGAGGAGTTCAAGTTCCTGTTCGTCAAAGATGGCAATCAAGTCGGCAGGGATAATGTCGTGGAACCCCTTGACGAATTCGTCCATCTGTTCCTTGACCGAGTCAAAGAGCCGGTACTGAACAATTTTCTGGACGTAGTCGTGCTTGTTCTCCTCAGTCACGCCGACGTTTCGACCGTTTGGAATCAGGTCGATGATCTTGCTCTCACCGAATTGCTCTTCTGTGACAGAAAAGTCTTCCATGATTGAATCGGTGATGTCGTTCTCCAGAATCCATTGAAGCGACTTCAAGTAGTCAAGGTCCATGCTCTCGAGATCCTTCAGGCTGGGCTGCTTGCCAAGCATCCGCTTGTAGACGGCGCGGGAGAAGTGGCAGTCTAGCACGCGTCCTTCATGCAGGGCCTTGCCAATGATTCTGCCGACAAACTTGAAGTAGTAAAGGTGTTCACCGTTCACCCAACTCAATTTGCTCGGATGGAATGTGGTCTTATCAGCAGCAACAGGTTCCCAAAGAGCCCAGTTGGGGTTGAAGATCCCTCGAGCAAGAACTTGGAACCATTCTCGCGTGACACCACCAGCATCAACACCTTCCTCGCCGTTGAAGCGAATGTTGAGCTTGCCATACTTCATCTCGTCAGCGCTCTTGTAGTAGAGCGCTTTGTATGAATCCTGGAAGACCTGGTCTCGACGGACGTTCAGCTGCAAAGGTGGTTGGACATGTCTCTGCTGATGTAGTCTTGAATGAATCTGCTTGGTGAAGTATGCCCGCTTGTTGTCAAAATCCAGAACTTTGGGGTTCTTGACGAGCAGACTGAAACTGCCCGCGCCTTGCATCAGCTTCGGTGACTGTCGAATAATATCGTTCAGGATCTTTCGGTGCTCAGTGGTGAAGTTGAAGAAGAGGTTCTCAAGGCTGTCCCCGTCTTCGACGGCGCCAGGACTGGTCGGAATCTGCGATTGTGTGGTTTGACGTGCCAACGGAGCATCCTTGAGCGAAGTATGCTTGCACACGACCATCAACGACTCGATGAGAGGCAGCAGAATGGTGGCGAACGCGATAACATTGTCTTTCTCAGACATGATGCCCAGGCATTCACTAACCTTGGTCCACAGCGGGCCCAAGGATAAGCCTTCGTATGAGGCAGTGAGTATGCTGTTTGCAGTCGAATCATTGGCATTATCTTCCTTCTTTGGCGCAGCCAAAAAGTCCAAAGCTTTCAAGACCTGCAACAACTTGACTTGATCGGACCCGGGCTGCGAGAACTTGGACGCTATTGGGCCGGATAAATCTGTGCTTGATTGGGCCTCTCGGAGGACCGGCAAGAATTCTTCAATGTCGTTACGAATGGTTTCGGACAGCCTCTTCACATGGCCGATCAATTCCCTGCTAAAGACAGGACTGGTCCCTGGAATGGTGGAGACACTCGACATGGTCTCGAGAGCGGCATGGAACGTTTCACCAGTACACTCTTGTGCAACGAAGATGCGAACGATGAGCTCGAGATTGGATTCGGGAATGTATGGGGGCTCAAACTTCTTCTTTGGCTGTTCGTCTTCGTTGTTTTCCTCCTTCTGCTCCTCCGAAGGAGGTGCATCATCTCCCCCCTCAGCAGGCTGCTGTGGCTGATGAACGGTGTCCTGGGCTGGAGCGGATGCATCAGTCATGACCGCGTCAGTTTGGACCGACGACGGCTGAGCAGGTGTGGTAACCTGCTGCTCATCGGCAGTTGCAGCCTCCGTAGGTGCATTCTCCTCTTCATCTTTAGACTCGTCCCTCTTGTCCTCCTCTGACTTCTCATTGTCTTTGCGCATGAGCACATTCAACGGAGCAGTGACAGCAGCCAGAAGCTCGGCCAAAGACTGGAGACAGGGCGAACTCTCCATGATCAGCTTTCGGTCAAGCAGGCTGATCAGATCATTGACGGGATACTTGGTTGTCTTGGCGTCTTTACCTTTTCCCTTCTTCAGCTTTGGATTGGCACTGATGTCAACTTCTCGCAGGAAGATGGTTCGAATGCTAAAGCCGTGCTGCGAAAGGTGCTTTAGTGCTGCCAGACACTGCTGAACTACGACCAGCGGGGTAACCTCATCAGCGAGGCCAGTGCTGGGCGGCATCGAGAGTGTTCGCTTGATGGGCTGTGGTGTCTTCTGAGCACTTGAGGCTTTGGCGCGCAGTGAAAGACTGGCAAGACTTCTTTCGACAGCGGTCACATCGGTCGAGCCTTCCTTCAGGATGACGAGGATGATGTTGATGACTTCAAACCTGGTTTGTCGGTTGCCACATACATTGCGCAAGATGTGCCAGAGATTGGCCTTAAGCGATCCCTGCTGTGGTAGAAACATGAGTCGCAGGAGGGTGGCAACTCCGGCTTTGTCAATAAGCTGAACCACCTGTCTCTTTGGGTCTCGGCGAGTTGCACGGCCATCTCGGCCCGGACCGTCATTCGGGTGAATGGGAAGACCGGCAAACGCGTGGAAGAGCCTTCCGGCATGCTCACGGCCCTCCTGGGCATGGCGAGGAGCAAGTTGGTCGAGGATATCAGCTGGTTGTTCTGCGAGAATTGCCCTTCGCAATGCAGGATCGAGGGTTGCGAAGAAATCATCGTTGTCTATGTCGCTAGCTTGGCCTTGTCCAGCTGTTTGGGCCTGGTGACGACGAGATTCCTCTCGCTCTCTGCGGCGCTGGGCATGAGCTTCTTGCTGACGGATTTCCTCGCGGATATCTTCGGGAAGGGCATTCAGGAAGTCTGGGTCGATTCCGTTGGCGTCTGCATTACCCGTTTGTTGTTGAGCCTCCTCTCGGCGAGAGGCATATTGCTGCATGATGACCTCCTCTCGAAGGTCTTCTGGAAGAGCCTCAAGATACTCGCGATCAATGTCGAGACCTGTAATGTCCAATTGACGGCCTCTGATGGTGGTAAATACGCGCGGCTGTTCGGCCTCGGCTCCAGCCGACGAAGGCCCAGCTTGGTCGGCAGCGGTAGTGTCCTCGGCTTCCTCAGAGGCGGCGGTAGGCTGAACGTCTTCCATGGGTCCAGAATCGCCGACTCGATCGTCCGTCAAGGTGGGTGCAGATGCATTAGCAGTTGTGACTCCTGCTTCGGTTTCGGCCTCGGGTTCAGCTTCAGCTTCAGCAGCAAGGGCGGCAGCTTGCGCTTCTGCTCGCTCTCGCTCCTCTTGTTCAATTCGGGCCTTTTCTTGACGCTCTCGCTCCTCGATTTCCAGTAGCTGTCTGGCCTCTTCATCAGCCTTGATTTGCTCTGCTTCCTTCTCAAGACGAAGGCGATCCTCGTCTTCTTGCCTACGTCGTCGCTCCTTTTCGTCACGTTGCAGGTCGGGATAGAGACGCGACTGAATCTCTTTGGAAACACGAGCGACCTTGTCTACGTGGGAGTTGCCAAAGATGAGCCGGCACTCTTCTTGCCATCGGGATAAAGTCATGCAAGGATGGAAGCGAGTGTAGTATGCAACATCATCTCTTAGGGTATGGTGATGGTGATGATGGTGATGGTGATGATGATGATGATAGTGATGAGGATGTCGAAGATGTAGGGCGTGGACGGGTGTTTGTAGAGCATCCCGAAGTTCAGAGAGACCTGGGCCGTTGAAGCTGAGATTGACAGATCGACCCCCGTGAATGAAGAGTGGCTCACCTCGAGAGATGGCACCCATGATAGCATCCAAGAATGCTCCATGCTGATTGCCGGATCCATGTGTGTGAATGACAGTGGAAACTCCGTTACCCATCGGCGTTGGCATGAAGCTAGCAAGCTCTGGAGGGATACCGGCACCGAGTTCGCGCGTGATGGTGATGGCATCACCGGGCAGCATAGAAGGCCTCATAGGGTGATTGGAGGGTCGGTGAAGCAGAGGATTAGTGCCATCATCGACATCAGGTCGTCCACCTCGGCGGGCAGGCATTCTGGCCAAGCCACCGAGTGCGGGCGCGATGACACCGTCGGGGCCACCCATTCCTCGAGCGAGGAAACCAGGGGGCAGACCTCTCATGACACGGGGAGCGCCATGGCGACGTGTAAAGATGCGAGGAGGTCGAGGTGTAGTTTCTTCGAAGCCCCACTGATCTTCAAGAAGATCTTCTTCGCCATCCATGAGATTGTCAAAGACGTCATAATCGATGTTCTCGTCCATGTCGTCATCTTCGTCGTCGTCTTCATCGTCTTGAGTCGGGTCTCCAGTGGCGTTGCCAGCTTCGTCGCCGTCGACAATGAGGTTCCCTTGGATCGGAGGGATCGTGCCGTCGTCGTCGGGCTCAACTTCGATGTCGAGCTCTTCGTCTCGGCCACCAAGGACTCGCAAGAGGCTATTGAGGTCGCTCCGAATTCCATGTGGAGGCTCAGGTTCGATGTGGCCACCATCGAACTCAATCTCATCTCCGTCTTCATCATCCTCATCGTCGTCATCGCCTTCATCTTCATCCGCATCCACCCACTCACCTTGGTCTTCCGGGCCATCGCCAAGGCTATCGTTATCGTCGGCGATGATCTCGCCTTCTTCACCGTCGATCAGAATCTCATCGTCATCGTCATCGTCGTCCTCATCATCGCTGTCTTCGTCGCTATCCTCATCGCTATCCTCATCGCTGTCTTCGTGGTCATCATGGCCGTTGTGGTCGATATGAGTGTCATCCATGACGAATTCAATGTCCATTGGCACATCACCAGGTAGACCTTCGATGGGCCCGTCGGGATGGGCATCGGCATCGTCGTCCTCATCGCTGACAGGCTCGTCTCCGTCCTGGCCCGTGGTGACTTCCTCATCGTAGTCCATTTCGTCATCGTACCCTTCCTCTTCATCGTACATTTCCTCATCTTCATTAGCCTCATCGTCGTCAGATTCGGACTCTTCTGCTCGATTAGGATCAAGCATGCCAAGGGCTGAGTTACGGTAGAGATCTGGGGTCTCTTCCCGATCAACTTGCACATCTGAGACAGATGAGGCGTAGGAAATGTTATCTTCTGAGGAGTTGCCAAGGACAGATGAGATGAGGCCTGGGGAGGTCAAGCTCAACTGAGTTGCAATAGCTGTCAACTCCTGCAAGGGCTTCAGGATGAACTTGATCACTCTTCTGGACGAAGGGTGAGAGAGGTCAATCTCGGCAAGGGAGCTAGTGAGAACGGAAACGAGATTCTTGTCGAACATCATGCGGCCAATGACCTTGTATGATGTGCTGTGAGCACCAGCACTGCCATCAGTGGGGATCGGTTTGGATAGTAGGCGATTGAACATATCACTCAAGCAGAGCAGCTTGCTGTACTTGACCTGCAATGGCTCGGTCGAGGCGGTCGCATCCTTAAACGCGCGAATGGCATATTCGAGGACGAAGCGACGAACAAAAGTAAGATCGGGCTCATCATCGTTGTCTTCAATGACTGGGGATGACGAGTAGCGTACGGTGGGACCGGAGGTACTCTTTTCGCCGGTCTTGGCACACAAAGCAACAATGACTTTGCAGGCCCAGTCGGAGGTGACGATCTTCTTTCTACAATCCAATGATTTGTCATCCTTATCAACATAGCCAGAACAGACGAGGCCAGTGAGGAGGTAATTCAAAATTGCTGAGCGAGGCTTCGAAGGGGTAGCTGCCAGGGGATCGGACTTGCGCGAGAAGTTGATCAACTCAATCTTTGTGTGAGTGTAGGCATGCAAGACCTCGACCAAGCAGGAGAGCAAGAAGCATCTGTAGAGGAAGATGGGATGATTGTCAGGCTTGAATTTAGCACTGTTGGGGTCGGTGGTGGGGCGGATGTCATTGTCAGGTTCTGAAAAGGCCTCATCTGATCGTTCATGTAGGCCGGATAGCTGGCGGCTCAGGGCGTTGATGCCATCGCTTGCGGCAACAATGCCATTGGCAGCACTGACAAGACTGTTTTCGGTTTCGGGTTCGGAGGAGTCAGCAGGACCTTGGACGGCTGGGGTCCGCTTGGTGGTGTCAACCTCCTTATCATCGTCGGCGCTTTGACAAGTAGTGAGCAGCTCAGACAGCATGAAGTGAATGACGCCGTCAGGATGCTCGACAACAGGCAGCTTCATGTCGGAAGTCTTCTGTCTGGTGCCTTCGGGCTTCATGTCTTCGGAAGGTCCATTGCTGGCGGCAGGTTCATGAGAAGCTTCAGGCTGAGACTGACTCTGTTCGCCTTGACCATCAGCGGCTAGGGGATCCGCAGCCAGGTCCTTGAGGGCGAGGGCAGGAGCAGACGTAGAGGGTTGAGGCAACCATTGAGCGAACTTGAGCATTTCCTGAGTAACATCAACAAATGCTTTGGGGTCGCGAAGGGCCACATAGTAAAGCTCTCTGGTATAGCTTTGGAGATCGAGGATTCTTCCGGCATTACGTCCTGTGAAGGCAGCTTTGATTTCACTTCTCATGATCTGCTTGAGGGTTACCTCATCCTCAAGCATATGACGTAAGATGATCATGAATGGACTGAGCAGTTTAGTCTGGCCAACACCGGGGAGTTCCTTGATCATGAAGAAAAACTCATGGAGATTCTCCTTGCGGGCAAGCAGCGTGGCAAGCTCTCGATGTCGAGTCAGGATGACGAGCACTCTGGCAATTGACAAAGCCATGGGTCTGTCCTTGCCGACCTTGGGTAGCAAGTTGACTAAAGTGTTGAATAATTGTGTCTTTTGCTCCATGTCCCAGACCGATGTTGTGGTAAAGTGGGCAGGTGTGAAGGAGTCGAGGTCTTGCGGTGGGTCAAAGCGAACCTCATCAGGTTCACAATCTCTTGCAAGCAATTTTTCCATGATGAGTAAGATGGGTGGCACCCAAGGGTATGTCTGGTCAGCGGCCTTCTTCGGGATGGATTGCGGTAATTCGAGGAAGGCGATGAAGCCGTCGAAGTTGTCCTGATAGATGGACCAAGTGTGTCGGAAAACATCGTCATCGTGGCTAATGATGAGACCAATCAGATGGGCGGCAGCGGCGACCCTCTTGCTATGTGCATCAGTCATCTCCTCTCCTTGGGTCGAGATAAGGGAAGTGGTCAAAAGTCTGGCGGTGGCCTCCCAGAAGTCGACCTTGGCGGATTCAGGTGACAACTTCTTGGTAGCGCTGGAGATTAGATCGGAGAGTTCAAAAGCCAATGACTGGTGACTGGCGAGAAGATTGTTGCAGCGATCGACGAGATTTGCACGAAGCCATGCCCGCTCGGCTTCAATGGTCTCAACGGAATGCTTGCACGATTGGGCCGGGAGGGGCTCCAGTTTTGGCGTGGGTGATTGATTGGGCTCGGAGTCGTTCAGGATGTGACTGAGATCCATTGCGGAGGAAGCAGAGGGCTGAACGGGGCGGGCGGCATTAGAATCGGTTCCGAGGAGAGAAGTGGTGGTAACGTCCTCCATCTCGGTTTCGGCTGCAGCATTGTTGACGTCTTGGGTGACAAGGGCATTAAGGTCTAGATCGGTGGTAGTGGAAATGTCGGTAGGGGGAGGAATGAGGCTCAGCTGGCTCGGACCGGCAGGCGCATCTCGAGGGGTTCCAGCAATATCTGTGTCACCGGGCGGGGCGGGGAGGCGTCGTCGGCGAGGGTTGGCAATCATGGCTTCACAATATTCCACTGCTGCCCTGTGGCTACTGTTGGAGGTGGAGTTGAAGTTAGTTCGATAGATGGCTTCGCGTGCAAGATCTTCGGGGTAGTCCTTTTGTAAAGCACGCAGCTCCTGGGCGTCAATGACGAACTTGTGAGGAGTGGGGGTGGCTGATGGAGGATGGCTGTTTTGGTTTCTAACGGCATCGCTCTCTTGGTCGCCAGTCATGACGTGTTTCAGAATGGAGATGAGTTTCTGCACAAGGTCTGGAGAAGCTTGGTCGGCATAGTCGCTATCCCAAATGGCCTTGGTCAGGGGCAGGGCCTCCATTCGCAGTTCAAGAAGCAGCTGCTGGGGGACAAAGTAGTAAGATTTGAAAGAATCATTCCCATTCCGCTTCAAGACACTAGCTTGAGGAGATTCAACAATGCTCTTGGCATTGGTCAGCTCGTCGAGAGTGTCGAGACAGATCTTCAGGCCGGTGTTTGCGTAGACGATGCTCTGTTCTAGCTTGCGTTGCTTCAGCTCATCAAAGAATTCGGAGCCAATCTGAGCCAAGAGTCGAACGCCGCCCTGGTTCTTGAAGGCTTCAATGATGTAAGACTGGCAAGCATTGGCCGTGGCGGTGCTGTTCATGTCGTAGAAGCAATTGCGGACATATGACAGACTGGCGACGAGATAGGCGAATCTGGCATCCTTTTCCAGAAGGGTTTGGCCGTGGCGCAAAAAATAGGGCTGCAGCTGATTGACATATGCTTCGGCAAGGGCGTTTGCAACCAGGGAAATCTTCTGCCTGACCAAAATGTCAGGACGACGCTTTCCGACAATGCCATGACCAAGGTTGGTCAGCAGGTCGTTAATTGCGGTAGGAGTATCGAGGACAAGGTAGCGAATGGTCTTGATATTCTTGAAGGCCGGTGAATGACGATCTTTGTCCAAAGATTCAGCGTCTTGCTCGGCGTCGGCGGAAGAGGCAGGGTCTGTGGAGGGGAATAAGGCGGTATCGGTTCGAGGGATATCCCAGATGCCGACAATCTTGTCGAGTTCATCATCACCAGTGGAGAAATTGTCGGGACTGGTGGCCTTGACCCAGGAGGGCTTGATGGTCTTCTGGATGATGACTGCTTCGCGGTTGCATGCGGCTGAGATTGAGCCGAGCATGAGGGCGAGGTCGGCAAAGTGGTCAGCGACATTGACCTTGCCGAAGAGATAGGTCTGAGCGGAACGGGTGCCATACACGGGAGCATTGAAGACTTCTCCCAGCACAGTGGACAAGCAGTAGAGCGCAGTCAGGCTTCGGACGACATGGGTGCCAGAATGAATGACGGCCGAGGTGGCAGAGTTAGCCGCGGATATGGGGGAGATGAGGGGGGCGAAGTAAGAGGTGGCATCGAGAGGCTGTGAATGGGAGAAGGCCGTGAGTTGGCTGCAGGCATACTTGGCGCGTTCAGTGAGAACGGGGAGGACCAAGTGAGGCTTTGTCTCGGCTAGCATGTGAATGACTCCAGAGAGTTCCTCGAGGAAGCCGTGCAGACCGAAAGGATAGGAGGAAGCAGGAATGCTTGGCAGGGTGACCAAGTCGAGGATGATGTCCTGGGCACCACAGTCGAGGAGGGTGAGACAGGTGGCGGGCTTGTTCAAGAAGGTGGACAAGAAGCCGACTGCAGGGCGAAGATAGTCAGAGATGTTCAGGCCTGAGCTATCCTGGTCGTCGCGGTTGACATCATCAGCATGATGCAGGAGAACGTCCTTGTCGGCTGTGGTTGTGGGAGGGATGAGGATGCCATCGGGGGTTATGGAGGCTTTGGCTAGGTCAGTGGCCACAGGCTGAATTGAGTCATCAAATTCGAGAATGTCTCCACCAGGCAACGTGATGGGGCGCAAGGTGAGTAGGCCGGTGTCGGGGCGTGGTGGCGGGATGATCTCGGTCTGCAGAGCGTCTTTGCCACCGCTGACCGCGTTTTCTGGACCGTCGAGCCGCCACAGCTTTGGACCGGCACCCAGGTCAAAGGCCATTGCTCTACCGATGTGACGGACGCGAGCCAACATGACGATGATGGCAGAAGTGACAGCCAAACGCAAGTTGGGATGATGGCGTACAAGCTCATCAAAAGTCTGGCCGAGCTCGCGCAAACTTTTGGTCTCGCTCATGATCTTGACATGAGCGGGGGACTCGAAGATCTGGAAGAAGGCTTCGAGTGCGCCGGAAGTTTTGAAGGTCTCAAAACCAGGCGCGGTCAGACAGATTGCCTCAAAGGCAGCTGCGACATTCAGAATGGCGTCTATCGAGGCAGGAATGCCGGGGCCTTCTTGTCTGGAAACGCTGGAGATGTGTCGGTGAGTATCAGGGACGATAGCAGGAGGGTGCTGGTTGTTGGTGATGGTGGCGAGAAAGCTTTTGATGATGCCGGCATCAGCGAAGACGTTGTAGCTCGGGGGATCGTTGTTAAGGAAGGCACAGATTGCCTTGACCGTCTCGCTCCAAGTTTGGACTCCAAAAGCGGCCAGGCTGGCGATGATGCGCTTGAAAGCGGCCGGCAAGGCTTGCGAGTCGACCAGGCTTCGAAGCACCCGATCCGCGTTAGGACCCTGATGGCGGCTGATGTCATTGACCATGTCAATGATGGAGCGGATGATCTGCTGGTGCAGGTGAGGGATCTGGTAGTCGGTCAACTTGGTCTTGTAGTAGGCCTCTATGCCCTGGCCGGCGTTGAACAAATCCCAGGCGTCGTCCACGAGGGTGCGGAGGAGGTTGTTGGTGTGATCAAAGACGGTGGCGCCAAGGAGAATGTGCAGGCCGTCCTTGAAATGATGGAAGTAGGTCTTGACAAAATCCAGCATGCGCAGCTGGATCCGCATCGCCTTGGCCGTGGTGAAGTCGAAGCCAGTCGCGTAGGTGGAGATGAAGTCGGCAGCCATGATGTTCTCGCCCGAGCGGCCATGATGACCTGAGGCCTCGAGGACGACACGGGGCATGGAGAAGACGGCTTCTCGCCAATCTTCGCCCTCGAGGTTGTCAGTGTCGCCGCCGTCGTGCTCAATGTCCTTCAAGCCGCGCTTGGTAAGGCGAAGGAGGAGGCCGTTGCGAGAGCTAGCGCCAAGGGAGGCGACGATGTCCGAGGCAAAGAGCTTGTGGCGTGCTAGGACGCCCAAGGTCTCCATGCTTAGCGTCTGAATGTAGTGGCGAATGGGCTGCTCGCCTCGCTTGGGCTCCTGAATCAGGCTGACCAGCTGCTTGACCAGTTCCTGGGCTTTGATCGAGCCAGTGTCGTAGGTCAGGAGCTCGCGATACATGTCACTGTTGCTGAAGACGTTGGCCAGAGTATTGATGGCCAGAATGCGAATGGCCAGCAGTTCCTGTCGGCTCTGATATGACGACATGAGACCGTAGGCAACGCGGAGCTTGTGCAGAAGCTCGTACTGCTGTTCCGGTGGCACCTCAACAGGCATGACCGCGAGTACTTTCTCGATCGTGGTCTTGGCAAGCTCGGCCGGGGTATACTCGATAAGATGGGGATAGGATAATGACTCAACCGGCTTCAGCTCACTGTGAGCGGGGGAGTCAAGCTCTTGTGCGGCGGAGGTCTGTCGACGAAGCGGAGACGGGGTGACGGGTGCAGATGGCGCTGGCGCTAGCGGCTTTGGTTCCGTTGGCTCCGTTGGCTCCGTTGGCTCCGTTGGCTCCTTTGACTCCTTTGACTCCTTTGCATCCTTTGACTCATTTGACTCCTTTGTATCCTTTGACTCGGCCGGTTTGCCAAACCAAACGACTCTCACGAGAACAGTGGAGGCCCAGTCCCGGTCTGAGGAGGCCGCAGACTTGGCCGAGCCGTACTGAGCAGCCGTGTCTCGGTCGCGGCAGATGGCGCGGAAGTCGTTTGGATTGAATGATGACGACGTGCGTCTGGGCCGCCCAGCCACCGGCTTGTCCTTGTCCTTGGCCGTCTTGACGGGTGACGGTGGCCCGCGCTTGCTTGACGGCGGACTGGTCGCAACGGGGCTGGCGAGCAGCCGCAAGCGGTAGTGGTCGTAGTTGTAGAACTTGACCGGCAGCGACGTTGGCGAGACGCGCTCGGTATAGCGCTGGGCCAGGAAGATGGTCAGCCGCAGGGTCTGGTGCAGCAGCGACAGCGAGGTGGTGTTGAGCAGCGCGTTGAGCCGGTCGGTCGAGT
The DNA here is from genome assembly GCA_003709845.1 of Chaetothyriales sp. CBS 134916. Lineage (NCBI taxonomy): Eukaryota > Fungi > Ascomycota > Eurotiomycetes > Chaetothyriales > Domatiomycetaceae > Domatiomyces > Domatiomyces globalis. The sequence goes on from QQXO01000025.1 coordinate 96,987, forward strand.
TGTACAGCGGCCGGTTGGCGCACTTCTCCATCAGCAGGCGCGAGAAGTCGAGGATGGCCTCGACTAGCTGGCGGTCGCCATCGGGGCCGAAGCCCAGTGCTGCCAGCTCGGCCTCGTCGGCATATCCGGGGCTGCCGTCGAGCAGAACGCGGCAGCCAAACGTCGTCGTCTGGGGGCCGCGGTCCAGGCCGTAGGCGGTGACGACTGCCTCGAGCACGGCGTCAAAGCGGTCAAGCGGGCCGACCCAATGCATCAGGTCACCTCGTGGATAGGCCCATCGCTGGCCCCACGAGGCGAACAGCTGCGGCAGTTCGGCGAGCGGGGCATTGAGCAGCTTGTCGACGAAGGCGGCTACGGCGGGAGACTGCGATGGAGGTCAGTGTGATTCTGATCTGATTCTGATCTGATTCTGAGCTGATTCTGATTCTGATTCTGATTCTGATTCTGATTCTGATTCTGATTCTGATTCTTTTCTTGCTGATGGTGGGTGAGGACGGATGAATGTTCTTACCAGAGACAACTTGTGCTTCTCCTGCGGCTGCCTCGTGACCTTGCCCATCGTCTACGACTCACTGCTGCTGCTGCTGCAGCGGAGGCGGCATCAGAGACTTTCTGGCTCTTGCTCGATCAGCCACAGCGATCAATCGATGGCGTCAGGCGGTTGGCGGCAGCAGAGCGGCAGGAACGGCGCTTCCGGGGTCTGCAGCGTGGATGGGCGGAGACGGGCGTATTGCTTGAGAAGAGGGGTAGCGAGAACGGCAGTAGCAGCAGTAGCAGCAGTAGCAGCAGCAGCAGTAGCAGCAGCAGCAGCAGCAACAACAACAATAACAACAACAAAGGATGTGCCTGGCTGGGCCTGTGCCAGTGCCAGCGTCTGTGTCCAGTGGCCGTGCCCGTGCTCGGCGTGCCAAGGCCGGTGCAGTTAGTCAACCGATCGATCGCTCGATGGCTTGTGCAGAAGCCGCGATGGTCGGAACACTAGCTACGTGCACTGCTTGAACGGGAAGGTCCAAGTCGAGACTGCAGAATCAGAAAAGACGTGGTCGCGGATGGCTGGTCGATGAAGGAGTGGAATGGTCGATGATGATCAGTGAATTATTCGACGGCCGTCATTAATTACCGGAGCCAACACTCCGCACGGCGGCACATGTTACCGTACCTTACATCCCTTGGCTTTGTGTACTGGTATTGTCACTGGCCCGCTCGGGGCGCATTGCAGGCACGTCATCGCTGCATCGGGCAACTTAGCCGTCCCTCTACACTCATCAGGTGACCCTGGCGGGAGTCTGATGTGATACCGTACAGTCATTACACTCTCATCCACAATCATACATGGGCCTTGGCCTCTCTCTCGCTCACTGCTTCCCCTTCTTCCACTGCACCTTGAGCATGGACGGGTTATTCGAAATCTCGTTCTGGCGCTCGCCCAGGTAGAGAATGCCGTCGCCTTCACCTCGGACCTGCTTCAGTTGTCCGAGCGGCCCAGGCACGCGGCCAAAGCTGTCGAGAGGCCCGATAAGCTGCAGCAGCGCGGCGGCGCATGCCTCATGCAGGTCTGCCGCAATCTTGACACTGGCATTGACCGACAGGTGTGGTCCCGTGACATTGTAGACCATCGTTTGCACTTGGGCCTCGGGAGCTGGCCCCTTGGCGCTGGCCGGCGTGTTGGCCGTTGTGGGCGCCGCGTCGCTGGCAATCGTCAGCTGTGCACTCTCCGCTGTCACCTTCGTAATCAAGTCGTCAAGCCCGGCTGACTGGCCCTGGGTGGCCTGCACTCCAACGCGCTGGGCCGCAGCGATACCAGCAGGGCCGGCCGACAGCACTTTGTCGATAAACTGCGCGCTGAGCCGACTCGCCGACACGATTGTCAGAGTGAATTCGGCCAGGAGCTGGTTCCAGGCCAGATGGGTGGCATCCTCGCCGCTCTGTGCCACCACTGACCAGGCCTGTTTGCCTTCGACCGCGAGATAGTTGTCCACGGCGACGGCGACGTGGTCCTTGTCACCCCTGGCCACGTGTTTGCCATTGGCCACTTTGGCCGCGATCAACTTAACCAGCTTCCGAACCTGGCCTCGGTGCGCTCCGTTAAGCGTAGTGCCGGGTGCTGTGGTGAAGCCGAAGTCGAATAGCACACCAAGTAGCTTTTGGAGATCAAGGCTGTCGAATGGTTTTACTCCCAGCTTGCTCACTTCTGCATCAGAGAAGCGGCCGGCTTCTATCAGGAACCGGACGTAAGTCTCATTGGCCACGTCTCTGACAATGTCGATCTGGTCAAAGGCACTGATGCTGTGCTTTCCCTGCTGCCACGTTTGCCGGATGTTGGCCTGGAAAAAGGCGTGCAGCGCCGGCTTCCATTGCTCATGCTTGGCCAGCGTGCTGAAGAAGGCTGCTCTCAATGGCTGCGACGAGGCCGGTGGCGGTCCGCCAAGGCCAATCAGTCGACGAGACCACAGGCCCGTGGTGATGCCGATTTCGGCCTGTGCCAGCACAGTGCGAGCCGGCCAAGCGCGCTTCGGCTTCTCAAAGTTGTAGTACTGCTCCTGCCCAAGCTTCTTCAGCAGCGTTCGATTCTTCGTCGGCGTCACCAGTGGGTAATGCGCATAGATCGAATTGGTCGCAAAGTGATTGGGTAGCGCATTGAGCACGACTTTGTTCAGAACACACCCATAGTCGATCGAGGTGTCGTAATCTACCACCTTGAATCCCCAGTTGGTCAGCTTTTGCGGCGTGTAGTCGATGGTGTAGAAGCGGTCGCTTCGCACCAGAGACACCGCATCCGACAAGATAGCCCGCGAAATGGTGAAATTGGTGCACAGCCCGCTGCCAGGCGACATTGACTTTTTGGCTGCCTCCACAATGACACCAGGATACAGCTCGACGTTGTCGGGATGTCCGTACAGATTGCGCAGCTGCTGCTGGATGTACGGGTCCGGGTTGATGTCCTCGAATGTTTTGTGTGCAGTCAGGTTGAAGTACTCGCGGAACTCATTCAGACTGGCAAGATTCCACGACCGCGCTTGGATGATGCCCAGCATCTCTATCGATCGCATCACTCGAGGCACATGGCGAGTCTGGAAGGCCCCGGCCACGTCGTCGACGCTGTCGATCCAGATCGACACCAGCTCATCGTCCGGCAAGCTCCCGTCCGGTTGCCGCTCAACGTTGTGGAATGGCCGTTGTTGCGGGTCGGCCGGCAGCGCTTCCAACCACTTCTGCAGTACTATCAGCATCTCCGACATAGCTAAGCTAGCCGGATCTTTGTCTCCGACCAGTTGCTTGAATACTGCGTCCGTCCAGGCTTCATCCCGTTGCGAGATGGTGCTGTGCCACCGATAGATCAAATTGAACTCGGCCGACACCTGGTTACCTAGTCCTTCGGGCAGTTTGTTCTTGATCAGAGACTTTGCTTCCTCTGATCGCGGGTCAAGGCTCCACTTGCTATTGATCGAGTTCAAGTTGAGAATGGTACGCACGTAGTCCTTCAAAATGATGTTGATGTACAGCCCTGTCGTCACAAGCCTTCCCGTCTGGAACAGGGCCTCGTCATAGTCCTGCTCCGCATTCGCTCCACCCGCCCGGCCTTGGGGACTGCGGATCGAGGAGAAGCGCGCGTTCTCGTCAATCTTGGCCAACTTCTCCACCGCGCTGTTGTGGAAACGGTTGAAGAAAATCAATAGCACGCCCACGCCCGGTGGAAAGCCAAGGATGCGCTTGTCTGAAAAGCAATCCGCCTTGAGCTTGCCGTCTTTGCCTGTTCGCACAAGCATCTGGTCCTCGCGGTTGCTGCCATACAGCGGCGCCAGATCGAGGTACGAGCTCGTCTCGGATATTCGAAAGTCTGTATGGCTTGTGTTAAAGATGTCATGGATGATTATCGACGCAATGTAGAAGAGCACAGAGCTAATGCTGTTGGGGTGGGGGGTGAACGTTTGGCGAGCCAGCACGCTGTCAAAGATCAGCCCTGGATCAGGCCGAGCCGCAGGCTGCTCCAGTTTTGGCCGTACTGTGCGCGCATACGGTTGGCCGGCGGCACCAATGTTGGGGTAAAGGATGGAATTGTTGCTACCATCGGCCTGACGAAACGCGAACTTGGGGCCCAGGTTGGTCTGCGGCGGATGCTGTAGGTCATCCCACAGCTGCGTCAGAAACAGCTTGGTCAACGTTTCGCTCTCAGCAGACTGATATGGCAGATCCGTCGCCAGCTGGATGATCCTCTCCATCAAGTAGGTCTGGTCGTCGATCGGCTCGCCTTTGATTCCTGACAGCGCCACGTCTTTGAGTGTGCGGATGTTGCGGAAATTGAGCGCTTGAAGTTCCTGCAGCAGCTTTTTGGCCGCGTGTGTGCTCTCGTTGGAAGACTGTGAAGTAGACGACAGCCGCCTTGTGCGCGTAGTCCCTGTCGTCTCTGCCATGGCCCCATTCGAATCCTTACCCTTAGCCGAGCCATCTCTCTGCCCGGAACTGGAAGGTTGTGACTCAGCCTTGTTGTTGTTCGACAAGCACCATAGCGACTTGAGAAGGCCCGCCATGTTGTATTAGGACACGAGCAAATCAATTAAGTTCTATGTGTATGCCGCCGCTACCAGAGCTACCGAGGGTGACATTTGGGTAGTTCAGCAGCAGATGCCAGTTGACAACACAAAAGTAAAACGACCTGCTTTATACTTGCTTTTGAGAGAGCCACGCATTTTCAGCTCGCCCCCTGCCGCGCGCGCAGCATATGATATTAAAGATTAAGCGCCTTGACTGCGGAATTGTGGCCTGAGGCCATCCGGAGGCACGACTCCACCGCCGCTGTGTGACAGTTTTCCTGTTACGGGGCACAGCGGAAAGTTAACAGGGCGCTAGAGGCCTGCATGGCGCTGAACTGGGTATCCAGAGTTGCAGGGCCGCGTGCGCTGAAGATTTATCGGTTCTTGGACGAAAAAGCACTAGTCAGCTAATACTGTAATAAGTTAAGCGGCCGTCAGCCGAAATGGCTGCTTCGCGTGTCGAGGACCGGGGACCTAATACGGTGGAGTACAGTAATTACGGTACTCTGTGCCGCTAGTCGTGAACAGCTGGCGAGCTAATAGTCGCTAGTTACAGTATATAAGTTTGTTAGGGCGCACTAGTTCCTGTGCTAACTACGGTAGACTTTCCACAGGCCTTCCGAGCCTCCTAGCCACCGCTTTTTCCCCTGGTACCATGGCCCCCCTTTGCTGACAACTCGCGTGGCCCAACCACTAATAATAATAATAACAGAACGTCCGGTATTTTATTTGCTGTGCCGAGGGCTAATAATTAAGTCGAACCGTCTCCTCCGGATCAGCCTCGCTTGTTGACCCTGACTGACGGGCATCTCGTACCGATCACATCACTACTGTACTGTAATAAGTCGATCTCGATCTCAATCTCGATCTGTCTTTCTCACAGCCACCCAACCAGTGAGATGGCGTCGAAAAGCATCACTCTCCAGATACGACCCCGGGGTATACCGCGCCCGCAATTCCCCAGCCATCAACCACTAACTCATCTGTGACACAGGCAAGCCGGTCAAGAAACTGCCCGACTCAGTCTCGCTCGCCGTGTCTGCGTCGACGGCCGAGCTGTACGCGTCGCTGGCCTTCCAGACCAGCTTCTCGGTGCACCGACTACGGCTGACCAAGGGCTCCGATGGCTCTGTCATTGCCAACGCCACTGACACCTCGCTGGACGCGGCCGGGCTGCGAGACCAGTCGACAGTGGTGGTGAAGGACCTGGGCGCCCAGGTCGCGTGGCGCACCGTGTTCGTGGTGGAATACCTGGGGCCCATCCTCATCCACCCGCTCGTGTTCGCGCTGCGGCCATACATCTACGCGGATGCGCCGGAACAGGCGTCGCAGCTGCAGACGCTGACGCTGCTCGTCGTGGTGGCTCACTTTATCAAGCGCGAGTTCGAGACGCTCTTTGTGCATCGCTTCTCTTCTGCCACGATGCCGCTACGCAACATCTTCAAGAACAGCGCGCACTATTGGCTGCTGTCGGGCGTCAACATGGCCTACTGGGTCTACGCCCCCTTCTCTGCAGCTGCCCGGCCGCCCAACCCGGCCCTGCTTTACCCGGGCCTGGCCCTCTACGGCCTGGGAGAAATTACCAACTTCAACGTCCACCTGGCTCTGCGCGACCTGCGCAGCTCCGGCACCGCCGAGCGCGGCATCCCTCAAGGCCCGCTCTTCAACCTGGTCACCTGCCCAAACTACCTTGCCGAGACCGTCTCCTGGATTGGCGTCTACCTGATCAGCGGCTTGAACTGGAGCGTGCTGCTTTTCATTCTCCTCTCCACCGCCCAGATGGCTCAGTGGGCCACCAAGAAAGAGCGGCGCTACCGCAAGGAATTCGGCGACAAGTACAAGCCAAAGCGATACACCATGCTGCCGGGTATCTGGTAGCACAGCCAGCAGTAATCATCGAATCATCGCCATCATCGCCATCATCGCCATCATAGACCCCGAGCTCCTAATCAGCCTCTTTGACTTACCTTAACTTTTTCGGGTGTTCTCCATTCCAACTACTTTGCTGAAAACCTTCCACATGTATATTGGAAAAAGGCTACTCTTACTACTACTACTACTACTACTACTACTACTACTACTACTACTACTGTACTTTTCTATTTTTCAGTTCCCATACTGTATTAGTAAAAGCTAGCCCTGAAAAAAATCTCATCGAACCCTGGCCAAACTAATTAAACTTTTCCTTCCACACTTTCTCGTTGGTTTATTATTTATACGTCAGGTACGCAAGGGCAGGGGCCTAGCAGCTACTTTTAGAGTATTCCGCACCACTGCTCCTCTAGTAAATAAACTACTTGTAGTTTATTGCTTAGACACACACACACACAAAAAAAAATCCGAGCACTAGTGCAGGATGGATTACTTACTGTTGTGTTGTACTTCATTCACACTCGCCATGGCATCATATACAGCAGCTGATCACCACGACCTATTTACCTATTTACGGAGCTGAACGTAATCAAGTTCAAAATAGGTCTTGTATTTTTGAAAGAGGGTGTGCACAAACCCCGCTAATTACGCCTCAGTAGCGCTGTTCTGTAACAGCGGCTACACCGGAGTGTGCGCGCAACGGCCCGGAAGCATTCTTGCACAAAGTCTATTTGGTATTTTGTTCTTATTCTCTAATTATTCTATGTACATCTATATAGTAATAAGGCTCCTGTCGTTGACTGCCATCCCTGCCCACGTACGTCGCCTTTCGTGCGTCTTGTCGTCTCGATTCTGTTGTCTCATTGCAGTCTCGTCAGTCTCATACAAATAATCACTGCCCTCTGACCTACTCCTTAATACACCGTCTCCATTTCCACTTCCGCGCTGGTCCCAAAACAGCCACAATCACAGCTGCCCACCCCATAGCGCTGACAAGCAGATATACCAAGTCCTCGTTGCACCACCATCCAGCCAGCTAGAATCAAAGTTCGCCTGCGTGAAAAAGTTTAGTGCCGCTGTTGGGTTAATGATGGCCAGATTCGAATACAGAATCCCCTTCCATCCTCCACTCACATTCCACGCTGGATCAGTTGCATTGTCAGCAAAGTACGTCGCCCACTCCTCCGTCACAAATTGCTGCGTCCGCGTCAAGGTCGAGAAGGGCATCAATGGAATCATGTGAATCCCCTGAACGTACTCCGAATTGGTCCCAAAATACGTCACATGGTCGACCTTGTTCTCGAACATGATCCCCGTAACCTTGTTGCTGATGAATTGAGCCGGCTGGTTGATGTTGGACGAGTCCATCAGGAAGTAATTCTGGAGACTTCGCCCGAGCACCGCCAGCATCAGATTTCCTCGAGCTTCCATTGACGCGTCGCCAGTTGTCTGGCCCCACATTTTCAGTCCGTACGCGTGCATTGCGTCTTCTGAGCTCGACTCTTCGTCTTTGCCGTCTCCACTCTCAAACAAGCCCTTAGCCCAAGAATGGCCGTGGTAGAAATCGAAGCTCCGGAATATTGGAAAGTATTGATCCAGCGAGCTTGGGTTAGACGTGTCTCTTGCCAACGTATTGATATAGTCCTTGTTCGCCGCCAGCCACGATGGGTCCAAATAGCCAATGATCGAAGCAGCCTGGAGGAAGTACCCATAGTGAAAGTGATGATCGTTGTAGTATGAGTTGCCAAAATCCGCACCCGAATCACCAGTCACATAGCTCGCTGAAGACACAACTCCCTTCCAGTCAAGATCGTACACCAGAGGGTATTGCTGTTCATTGTTGCTGAACACATTGAAAGCTTGCTTGAGCTCTGCCAAGGCTGATGAAGCGAGATGTTCTTGCTGAGTGATGTTGTTCATCGCAAACACTAGTGTGGCAAATTTACTGAGGCCCTTCCCACTGTAGTACATGCTGTCGAGATTTGTCTGTGCTGACATGTTCTGTGAAGCCTCGATCGCTGCGATGTTTTGGGCAACAGCAAGTGCCGATGCACTCATCCTATCCTGTACCCTGAACTGTTCATCCGGCCTCCAAGGCATAAAGCTCATGTCCATCGGCAACCGCTCTTCTAAGACCCAATAATCCGCCGACACAGCCCGTCCAACACCCTTTGTCAGCGTGTCCAGAGACAAGTCTGTGATATTGCCTTGGGTGTTGTTGTCGAAGGACTGGACGTGATGAGGAAGTGCAAACATCAACAAAGTTGTATTGCTGACATATGGTCCACCTTTGCTCCATGACAAACTGTACTGTGCACTATCTCCGCTTGCATAACCTGATATAGATCCGGTCGTAGGATAGGTGCCGGCAGCGCTGTCATACACTGACTCATTGGCTCCACTCGGAAGCTTGGCAATCTGGATCGTACCAGACCAGCTGTTGATCCCTTTCAATATCGTGCTCGATACAAGTTCGAAGTTGGGAGCAATTTCATTGTCAGAAATGGCATAGATGAGCCACACCTTGTCGTCCTCCAACGTGACCTTGTACTTGGATACGCCAGACGACGTGATACTAACCGCGCCAACACTTCGAAAGAACACGCTGCTTTGAATCACAGGCTGGCAGTTCGTGTACAATCCGGTTACGAATGCCATGCCCTGCACCATTGGTATTGTAAGCACCGGTGGAGCGCCCAGCATGGGAGATAGGTGCACATTGGCCGATAGCACTTGCAGCGAATCTGTTGTCAAAACAGTCTGGTTCTGCAATTCCACAGCCGACAAGACCAAGGACTGGATACCGAGTGGATTGATATAGTAGCTCGCGGGCTGGTTTGGAATCTGCACGTTAGGCAGCCCAAAAACTTTCTGATTGCTCTCAATGTGAGAGATAGCGATTCCCCAAGACTCAGCATTGCCGCTGCCCTTTGCCCAGGTCAGCGAATAAGGCATAGGAAAGGCAGGGGAACTTTGATCTCCCAAGTAGAAGTTAGAGTAGAACTTATTTGTCTCAATGGGGCCCGTCTGGTTTTGAATACCAAGACGTGGGACGGGATGGCCAGCCCGCTGCTTAATGTTGGCCGGCGGTTGGCGAATGTCTATCGGGAGGAACATGTCCTGGCCATCGCAACCGATTGAGAATACACATGCCGTGGTCGAGCCAGTTGGGAGTGAGGATGGATATCCAGAGGTAGTGATTGTTTCGGCGCCTGTAGAAGTCTGTGTCGATGCTGCCGAGATAGTTGTCTGAGATATTGTAGTCCCGGTGATTGTCACAACTGTCGTGCCGACAGATGACGTAGGGTTTCCGTACAGATCAGTTGTGCTGAAAACAGAAACGGTCGTGATTGTGGCTGTCGTCTCGACCGGTAATGCTGTCACAGTCGAGCTGACTACTACCGACTCTATCGTAGTTTGGGGAACCGTTATAGTCTCTTCTGCCGTGCTTGTAGGCTGCGTCGCAGCCGAGGTGTCGAACGGAGCAATTGTATCAGTTGGCAGCAATGTCGATTCCGATATACTCGGTAAGCTTGTCGGGTAAGGGAGGGACGACGGATTGCCATCTGTCTGTAATGTAGTGACAATAGATCCGATAGTCTGTGGCCCTTCCGATGCGGAAGTAACAGTCGGCGTTTGGGTCGACGGCAGATCGGTCGAGATGACCGTTTGCAAACTCAGACTGGCATCTCCAATAATGACCACTGATGTAAAGGTGGACGGCTGACTAGATTGAGCATCCGAAACAGAGACAGACACTGCACCCAAGTTGCCAGTCTGTACCACTGAAGTCAGTGCGTTGCCACCATAAAGGTATGCACTCTCCCAGTGGGATTGAATAAACGGAGGGATAAACGGAGGGATAAATGGATGAGGGAAAACCCTAGGAAGGGCTGCGGCGAAATAGACCTGTGGTAGAATCAGCAAGACTGATATCTGACTAAAAAGCATCTGAAAGAGAGCACAGGGCATAGCAGTGGATTCTGGAAAGGGCCTAGTGTGGATTCAATGGGTCTGATATGTGCTAAGGGAAGTTGTTGGTGGAGGCAGGCAAGTTCCAGGTAGATATGGCACCGGACGCTGCTCGCTGTCGAGTGGTACAAAAACAGCAAGATATGCGCCCTCAGAGAACGAATATCACCATGCAGATGGGCATTCTTGCGTTCATGTACTTGTCCAACTGGGTAGTGGAGTGGGTGCAATGTTTCCAGGACAACATCGGCCTATGCGATTCCAAGGTCTTTAGTGGGGAACTGTCATACCAGAGTCGACCATGTGGACCACGACAGCATTAGTTGCGTGCTATAATAGTGAAATCTGACGTGTGCGACAGCGAGCCCAGACCAGTGTCAAGGACGTCAAAGGAAAGCGTGAAAAAAAAACAAATTGGCAGGAGAGTCCAGAGGATAGTGTGAAAAAACAATATGATGATATAGGATGAACAGTCTCGGGTATAGGTCCTAAGAATGAGAATGATGATGTATAGATGAGGGAACGATGATTGCTGACCTCCAGCCGCTTGAGGAGTCAGATAAACAGCACCTACTTCCGGAGCATTTCAAGGTGTAGAGTTGGGCCACGTAAGCAAGTACATGGCAGGAGCAATGCAGGAGCAATGCAGCTGAGGTTCTTTACCCCAGCACTTCAGACTCTGCCCCGTTCAGAGATGAGAGAAGTCGAAGTCAACAAAGTCTAACGAGATGAAGGGTTAGGACCGTTGCCAAGCAAGGCCAATCACCGCGTAGTCTGTCGCTAACCCCGATCTGCCACGACAGGCATCCCAAACCCCCCTGTTTAACGTGACCCAATTGTATGTAAAGCCGATTCCATCCGAAGAAGCAAAACTTCGCAGCGATTTTCCGGCAGGACTGACGGTACCAAACTATTATTATTATCAATGAATGCAAGCCGTCCTCGAAGAGATAGAGTCGCCGTGCAATAGAAAGAAGAGCTACTACTTCTTGTTGCCGATGTAATCGGGCGAATACTTAAAAGCGGCAATGTCAAACACATTTTCTTCAGCCTCGGCCACTTCGGGGACAAGTCATTCTTTGGGCCGTTGCATCGCTCGAATGATGCCCTGCTTGACCAACACCCTGGGCTTGGTCGCATCCTGGAACGTGCTCTTCGTCGTCCATTCAGGACCCAAGGGCAGCCTCAAGCTCCGCTCATATTGCTGCCTTGACTCAAATGGATGCGGCAATTCCGTGGCAAGATATTTCCCATTCTTCTTGACCCGCTTCTCATTAACAATCACCTTTTCTAGCTTTGCATCTTGACGCTTCTGGGGCGCAATGCCTTTGGTAGTCGTGAGAAACTTGTTCTTAGTGCGGGTTTGGTCTTTTTTGCTGATGCCGGCGCCTGTCCAGGCACCCCAGCCAGGGAGGGCGTTGTCAATGATCTGGTCGCCTTCTGCTAGCACGACCTCCTGCTTCTCTTTTTGAAACTCTTTAATGATGTCGTCGTCGCCAGCAAAAATATCGTGTGCCAGGGTCAATGATGCAGCTTTTCCTGACCCGACAGGCTGGTCATCAGGCTCCGATTCTGAGTGGCTGATATAGTTGTCGAGTGCCGTTTCATGCGGTTTTGTAGACTTGATCATGTTCTGTTGCTTTCTTTGAAGCGTTCCATTGACCTGTGCTGATTGCTTCGTTGATCTTGTGAATGTCATTAAGAGTTGTTTTGCTGGGGAGTCGACCCTTGAAATAGGTTGAGAAGCCGCTTTGGCTGAAATCTCGTCCGTGTCCTCATGATTGCTCAAGCCTTCGTCGGAGAGCCTCTCCTCAAATTCGCTAAGTCTGAGTGGTCGCTTGGGTGGGTGAGTGGAAGCCTGCTCGTTCTTGACACCAAAACTTTGTCGACCAGCAGTCTGTGCAGAGTCAGTGTTGGGATCAAAGTCGCCGTTTCCCTGACCGTTCAGCTGGCGCCTGAGTTCTTGAATTTCGGCATCGTTTCTTGCCTTTCTCGCGGCTTCAGCTCTCTGCATAAATGCCATGCTCCCGAGCTTGCTGGTCGGTCCCTCGTTGGTTTGTCTCTCCAGATGTAGTAGTTTCTCCTCTAGAGCCTCATCCTCATCATCAGAGCTATAGTCTCTGGAAGCATCATCACTAGCCCAACTGTCATCATTCTCTTCTCTCCCATCCACCCGTCTTCTCAGTTCCTCATCCCTCCTCGCCATATCCTCCATCGCAGTCCTCGCACCGCCATCCCACTTCCCTTTTCCCGTCTCCTTAGCCCCTTTCGCCCACTTACTCTCGCGGTGCCTCCTTCCCATCCTCTCCTCCGCTCTAATCCTCTCTTGTCTTTCCCTCTCCTCCTCACTATTCACCTCACCTCTTAGAACATCATCCGCCCTCCTCTCTGCCTCTATCCTGGCCTTCTCTTTCCTATGTATCCTCCTATATGCCGTACTCTTGATTTTCTTGATCCTCCTTGCTTTGGCCTCCTCTCTGAAGAGTAGATCTCTTTGTTTTCTCAACTCAGATCTCTTTGCTTGGACCTCCTCAAAGCTCACTTTCTGCTCAGCCAGATCATCCTCCTCTCTCTTCACCTCACTACCTTCCTTCACCATCCCACTCTCAGCCATAATCTCTTGCACCTTCTTCTCCAATTCTGTCATTGGCTTCTCTCGTATTTGCGGTAGCTGGCGACTTGCATGCGCAATAGGGTCATTAGGATCAACTAGAGGAAATTGCAGATGCTCCGCTCGTCGATTCTGCTTGACGGTGTCTACCCACCTGCTCAACTCTTTCTTGCTCTTTTCATATGCAGCTGATCGGTCTAACCTGTCCTGTTGTCTCTTCGGGAGTGGTGCCGTGAGTCGGCCTGGTATGCCACCTTTGTACTCCTCTGGTCCTTTTCGTTCAGTATTTTGCAAGATCTTGAGAGACTGCCGCTGTGTCGGATCTTTGACGTATTGCAGAAGGTCGGATGCAGAGATCTGTGTCTGTTTTGGTTCCTCTGAGCTGATATTTGACGTGTCCTGCTTTTGAGAGAGGGACTGCACAAAGCTGTGCAGGCGTGCGTGATCACCATCTTCCGCGTCTGACACCGATAGGTCGGACTGGATGTCATCGTTGTCATCGCCGTCTTCGGACAATTCATCATTTTCACTTGCAGAGCTTCCGTTACCCATGTCTCCTTTCGTCTCCTCTTTCTTCACTCTCTTCCTTTGCTGTTTGTCCCTCTCCTCCAATTGATCTTGGTCATCCATGTCCCAAGCCGTGACCAAATCCACCGCCTCATCTCCCAAGGTCCCGTCATCATCATCATTGTCTTCCACCTCCTCATCCGCTTCGTCATCTTGGCTCTTTACGCCACCCGTCCCTCTACTCTGACTCCCCGTAAACCTCCACCCTTCAAACCTATCATCGTCACTGCTGCCAAAGGCATCCTCACTCTCAATCTCACTATCTTCATCTTCTTCATCTCCCTCGCCGCCTTCGCCCATGACATGCCACTGCTCGCTATCCTCGCCACTGCCATCATGGTCGTGATCGCCATCATCATCGCCATCATCATCCATCCTCTTCCTCTTCCACGGTCTCTCTTCCGCATCGATCGCTTCGTTATCTTCACCAGCACCCAACGCCAGTCTCGCCTTCATCCTGGCGGCCAACTCCAGAGGCACCTCTCGCTCAGCAATCTGCAGGGCATCCAGACCACGGCCTCTTTTTCCCATCGCTATTCTTCTCCTCGTACGCTTCAGCCTCTGTAACTGCGCAGGATCGCTCGCCTGCATGACAGGCCGGCCATGCGATTGTCTACGCATCTCTTTTTCCTTTTTTTTCTTCTTTTTTTTCTTCTTTCTTTTCTTCCCTTTTTACTCCTCTGTTGAGTTAAGTGCTATCCATGAAAACGTGAAGAAGTCACTGGCCTGAACTTCTGGGGAACAGGTGAAACTGCCAGTTAACCTTTCTTGCCTGAGTAATAGAAGATTCCTTCCAGCTCGCAAGTTTTTTGAGCGGAGAGGCTGGAGATAAACTTTTTTCTTGGCTTATCTGCGGTAGTGACACCGCCAAGTCCAGGTCACTTTACGTATTTTAATCCTAATAATTAATTATTGGATGCTTTTGACAACAACAAAAACAGAACGATCTAGACTTGTACGCACTATTCTGCAACTAGCCTCAACTGAGGGAGAAAATCAAAACCTCTAATGGGCCCTTGTTCCACTATTCTGTACTGAAGTTACGTACCTTCCCACTATACTATTCTCATCTCACAATATTTACTTTGCGTATATGGTCAGTATCTGTACAACCTCCACTTATCAAGGTTTAAAAACAAAGAGATTCGCCTGATGGCGTGATTCGAAGACTCGGTGCATCTCTCACGACTCCAAAAAAAGGGCGTCTTTCCAACTCAACGACTAGTTCAAATATTTCCCAGTCATAAACTCAAATAGACAAGGCTGCTTTCCGCTGCCTTATCCATCTGAATAAAACACATCGATATTGCCCATGAGTCCAGGCGGTGGGTAAGGAGTACCATTATGCCGGCTCTGTGGTAATGTGGTTCAAACGCCGTTTGTGTCGGTGGATCAATCCATTCAATTCCGACCAATGTGCTTTTCGTACAGGATATAACGGTAGTGGATAGAGGCTCTTCGTGAGGCTGACAAAGGACTTTTGGTGGAAGAGGGGTCTGAAGATGATAAAATAAATCAACGGTAGACGGAGCCAGCGGCGAATATGCTCGCCGCCGCAGCTGATGCCCATTCATTCTCTTCATACGGTGGTGTCGGCCAATTCGGAGGAACATATTCGCATTCAGCTCGGTTCCTAATGTCCACTGGCTGCGAGGCATTCGCAGGTAAGTGGAACTGCACGCCGTTCCTTTTGGCTGAAGGAGACGGCGTCATGTATGCGCTCTGTGCAGAAGCATTATTCGACATAAAGGGTGGTCGATTCACATCGTTCTGGCCAAGTGCGCTCAATTCAGGCGCTTTTGGTACGTGACCAATCCGTCTGGCGGCTCGATTGGCAGGGCGGAGAGCTTCATCAAGTAGCTCGTCTTCCTCGGCAGGAGTCTCGTACTGATTTCGCTGAATAGTCTTTCGATTCCGAGTGGGTTGAGGCAAGGTAAGTGCACTACCCTTATCATTGGACTGACTTTCTTGAGAGCGAGGGCCTGAGTGAGTTCGTTTCAAGGTCGACTGGTTGGAGTGGGCGTCAGCAGGCCGACGCATGGTGGTTGGGTCCTCATGATCCAGGCTGTACCTCACACTCTGCAACATCTGGTCGAGATCGGCAAAATCATTCTGCGCCTCGGGGATGATGCTGTCAACCATGATTGATGACCGGTTCGACCACGGTAAGTTGGCAGCATTAGCCTCAACATCATCACCACCAGGCGAGGTCAGGCCATGTCTGCCAGAGAAGCGCCTAGCTCTCTTTCTCAGATGCGAAAGGAAGCTTTCACGCTGCTGTGGTGGAGAAACCAGTCCACTATTGGCATTGAGCGCCCGCTCTGCCTCTAGTCGGTGATTTTCGGCATAGTGGTTGCCATTAGAGTTGACTGATAGCTGACGACCAATCTTCTTCGATTTCCCATTCGTGGAGGCAGAAGGATGTTGCAGGTCTTTGTTAGCCGCTGGTGAGGGATCTGCCAGTGCGTTTACGGCATTGGGGAGAGGAGAAATTGGTCGGATCGACGGCAGGATGGGCATGGGAGCTATGCTCGAGCCTTGAGCCCACGTTGCTCGCTTATTGGCACGTAGGCGTGGCTTGGGCTCAGAGTCAGCGTTTGACTCGGCATGCTGCTCAGGCAACACAGAAGCGCTGTCTCTAGCGATGAGCGATCGTCGAAACCACGAGGGTTTCGTTGTAAGACTGGGAGATTCAGATACATCTTTGGATCTGAAGCTGAGATCTGAGTGTTTTCGGCCCAGCAACCGTGAAGACGACTTGGGTCGAAGCGGATCAACAGCATCAGCAAAGAATTCATGTTCCATGGCTTGACGAGATGTTGGCCGATTCTTCGGGTCCCACATCAAGCACCAGCCGACGAAGTGGCTGAGACCAGCGGGCCACTGAGGTGGCTGCAGGATGGTCTCAATAGCATGTGGCGCCATCTGGTCCAGTTAGTTGAGCTCTTGAGAAAGGGTAATACGAGGGGAGGGGGGTCATGCCTTTGGGAAAGAGAAGCCCAGCTTTTGGGCAAGCCGAGTTCCTTCACGCCACTCGCCACCTCCAACCCGTACACCGTTTTTGGTGTACCAGTTACCCGGGCTTCCCATTATCTCGCACACCCGCCAGACTTGATCGACTTCATTTCCGCCGGGAAATAGAGGTTTCAAGGTGGCAATCTCAACTGCCATGGCACCAATGGCCCAGATATCGACGGGTGCAGAATATTCGCCAGCTCGAAGAAGAACCTCAGGAGCGCGATACCATCTGGTCGAAACATATGTTGTATATGGCAACTTCGAGTGTGTTTCTCGGGCGAGGCCAAAATCAGCGATTTTGATTGTGTAGGTGGGAGGAGTGGAAGGAGGCGTGGCCATGGCAGAGCGTCGACTGAAGCCAGTGTGGGAATCGTGAGGCGCGGATGTCGAGACGAGAATGTTCTCTGGTTTGATATCGCGGTGGAAAAAGTGGTGCGAGTGAATGTGGTCCAGTCCAGACAGGATCTGATACAAGATGCTTTTAACACTTTTGGCATCCATGCATTTGTGATCTCGTGCTTTCATCAACTGATACAGGTTGCCGTCCATGAATTCCATGCAGATGTGGAGCTTCTTGCTGAATGGATCCAGAAAGATGTCCAACGCAGGGACGAGATGAGCATGGGTGGGTAGAGTGCGAAGGAAGATGACTTCTCGCAGCTCGAGACAGGGTTTGAATGAATCAAAGGTCTTCTTCATCGTCTTGATGGCGATCTACGGCGTGTCAGTTAACATCAGGTAGCACTTCTCGGGGCAAATTCACCATCGTGTTCCTCCGGGCAACAGCGGTGCCAGCAGCGCGTACACGAGCCAGGTGCACACTGCCAAAACTGCCATCTCCAACCTCCTTGATCACCTCAAACCGATCTTCCAATGCTGTCATGGTGTGTGAAGAGTGGGAGGCTGGCCTCGGGAGCCAGTCGTTGACGACAGTCATATTGGCGGCGACTGCTGCTGCGTAGCTGCTGCTGCTGACAGCAATGCCAGCGGGAAGAAACAAGCGAGTGGTGGTCTGAGCTCGGTGTCTTGCTGCTCAGAGTTGCAACTGTTGTATCACGGCATTGTACTTGCTTGAACTCGAGACTGGTCGTTTGGCTAACAGCAAACTTGGTGCTTGAAAGGAGGTTTTGGAGAGGTCGCGGAGCTTCAAGCAGGTGAAGGATGGCGCAGGGCTGGAACCGTTGGCCAGGCTGCTCGTGGCTATTAGGGGATCGATGGTCTTCGACTTTGACAAGGGGGTTTCAACAAGAGCCACAACCCAAACAGAAGATGTGCTTAAGGCGCTAG
This sequence comes from Chaetothyriales sp. CBS 134916, assembly GCA_003709845.1. Classification (NCBI taxonomy): domain Eukaryota; kingdom Fungi; phylum Ascomycota; class Eurotiomycetes; order Chaetothyriales; family Domatiomycetaceae; genus Domatiomyces; species Domatiomyces globalis. Next base: position 114,846 of record QQXO01000025.1, read on the forward strand.
CCGAAGCTACTCAGAGTGGTGGCTTGTCAGTTTGGCGGAAAGCGGATCCCGATATTCGGCTCGAGAAGCGGGCGCCCCCGGTTCCCCTATATTTGACGGCGCAGTGGCAGCGAGAGAAGGAAGGAGCAAAGGTGGGGAAGCGACTGAGTAAGTAGGCAAAAACGATCGATCATCTGCCAGAAGTGATCGGCTGTTGTGATTGCGTCAATAATAACAATACTGTATAGTACAGAAGAAAGTAGCAAGAGAGCGAGCCCAGAGAGGTCGGACACTCGGACGGGGGCGTTGTGGTCGGGGCCCAGATTGCAGGGCGGAGTGATCAGCGCCCCTATCTGTCGCTCTGATCACTCGGAGTAGGGTTGTTTGAATGGCCAAAGAAACGAGGGCAGCGGTCAGACACGACGCGAGGAAAAAGAAATGGGATTGATTCATTGATTCATTATTGATCCACCGAATGGGACAGTGTCGTGACAGCGTGCCGGAGGTTGCTCTTTGGCCTCCGAAGAGGGTGGACCGGGGCCCGGCGACTCTGGTTTGGGTTAGCAGGCATTACCACGCCTAAAGCGGGTAAGAGCAAAGCATAAACAAAGGCTGCCTGTTCAGGCACGGTCCTGCTTCCCCGGTGCACGAAAGCCACGGCTCCGCCCAAGCCACGGCCCGTTTCTTGACTTAGAGCTGCTCTTCTGACCACTGCAGCAGTGTTGGCACACCGCTTCTAACGCTCTCCAGCGGCTGTAATGTGTTGGAAGCGTCCTCGTTGACCAAGTGGTTGTTGCTTCTGTGACTACCGGTACTACACTCGCGTGCACTCACTGGATCAAGTCACGAATGGAAGCGAAATCAGCTAATAAATCTCTGCAAGTGACAACCTGGCAGGTGTCTCTTACATCTCATCTCCTCGATCTGTAGCACTGAAAATACCAGTGCTTCCAAGGAGCAGCCCAATCTCCACCGGGAGTGACTCCCCTCCGAAAACCTTTAGTGTGGCACGCATCGTGCTCGGAGGTCGAGTTGCAAATTTATCAAAGCTTTCTTTCCCATGCCATTACGCTCCAGTTAACGGTGCTCTGAAATGATCGAGCTCGTAGCTTTCTTGACTCGATTCGCCCTAACTAACAGCTTCCATCCAGTCCGTCGTGTCGCCAATCTGCTCAGAAATGGTCATGTGCGCACTCCACAGAAGCCGTCATTCCTGGTGAGCACTTCTTAGCCCATCCGGCCCAAACACCGTCGTCCCATGGCAGTTCCCCACTGCCATGTTGACCAGAGTAGCGACTTTGATTCAGGCCCCTGATGTTAGCGTCAACTAAGCCCTGGTCTGCCAGCAAAGTGGAACCCGGCTGGCCTCTGATGAAGAGCAACGGCGATGATCGAATCTCCGGAGCCAACGTCATTGGCTGATCTTGCACCGTTTCCGTGCTGGGTGATGCCACGGGAGGGCACCACCACCCTAGTTTGAGCAATCACCAGGGTCTTTCGGACACTGAAACGTGACGACCCGAGATCATGACCTGAGAGAAAGGTCCCCTAGTTGTGATCACGTCACATCGGATGGAGGCTCCAGTGACTCAAGACAGGTAGGTGTGAGGCAACCAGCAACTGGGTCGCATTACTCAACCTGCGATTTTATTTCATTTCGAATTGCCCTTTCACGCCCTTGTTTTTCTTGCTAGTGGCGATAACGGCCTGTTGCAAGAATCAACGTGTTCTGGCTTTCTGTCGAGTTCAGCAACGCACAATGAGCATGCCAAGACTCTCCACATCTATCGTACTCTTGATTCTCGATTTGAGCGAACATGACACAGATGTGGTTAATGTGCATATCTCTTCTAGATCAGTAGCTTTGTCGTATATGCAACACTGCTGTTGACACAATAGTCCCTCTGGTGAGCTGGAAGAATTAACATACTTTCGCCTTGCAGCTTGCGCTTCCTTCGTTGCCTTTCAAGGTCAGCCACACAGCCCAGGCGGGAAACCGAATAGAACGGCGTTGATCCTCAGTCCTTGATTCCACTCGCAGCAGCTCTTGAGTCAAGATGTATCGACCGGAAGGGAAAGGCAGCAATAGAGCCGCCAGTCGAAGAATGAATTCGAGCATCCCACAGTGGAAGAATCCTGGGTGAGGTCACGCCATTCACTCTCTCTTCCAGTTCAATCCGAAGAACCACTTCCATGATCTACTGGATTGTCCACTTCATATCAGCCATTCTGACCCCTTCGTCGATCCCTCTGCACCATGAATCTCTGTTGTCTCGGTGAAAGTTTCTTCTGGCTGTGAAGCACCTATGCTGATATTGTATTGAAGCTCCTACAACATGAGCGTGCTAGAGGAGTATGCAATTCTCGTTGTCAATGCTTGGCTTGGCTGACCCAGTGCCCAGCGACATTCGCTGCGGGAGCTGTAATAAGATGCTGAATCGCGCACGATTCTCCAACACTGCGCTCTCCAAGTATCAATCTGCTCTCTTCGCTGCAAGAAGCAGGAGCAACACCAGCGGTATGGGAGATGTCCGCCAACCCAATTGCCGAGACTGCACTGGTGGTGGTCGTCAGGAAATGTTTTGTCAAGGTTGCCAGAAGACCTTCGGCCTCGACAGATTCTCCAAGAGTCAGCGGCGGAAACCCGACAATGCTGTAGGTGGCATCGACTACACTTACCGCAAGAAGCTGATATCCAGCAGCACTGTTGGGACTGCGTTCAAGCATCCGAGGACCGTGTTGGCGATGTCAAAGAAGCAATTGAAGAACAGAAGATCCTTGAGATGCTCGAAAGCCCTTCAGTATGGTCCCTCGCTCTCCTTAACTACCAGTGACGATTTAACATCTTCAGGCTACGTCCACAGCCGCCTTCAACACAGGCTCCCTACAAGGCGCACTTTCCTCTATCAACAAGCACTACAGCGGCAACAGCACTCACTCCTACATCGGACGTAGTGCCGTCAGCAATGACTCTGGTGCCGTGTGGATCCGCCCAGACACATCTTTTCCCAGTAGAGACGGCGGAGGCATGAGCTCGGGCATGCAAGAACACGATGTTGACTCCGATTCCGGTGAGACGACACAAAGTACGGCAATGAACACACCATCTATCATCGGTCGCAAGTCCAATGGTGGCTGGGATGATTCTACGCCTATTGAGCAAGCCTTTCGCCGCAAGTCGAGTACCGCGAGTTATGCCACTGGAGGCGCTAATTCCGGCTTCGTGAAACAGGGTGCATACCGTCCAGATGTAAATCAGCGTGCCATGGATCAACACCGCCGTGATCAGGTGAAACAACTGCAAGCTGCTCATGAGGATGAGGATGAGGATGAGGATGATTGCGAGAGCGCTAGCGATTCTGACGACCCCTATTGAATGCACTATCTCATGGACCTTGCATGATGTGTCCTGCTCCCTGCAACTGTCGTAGCGGGTCAATCAACGTGCCTGGCATCCAATGACAGACATCTGTGCTACATATGCTAGGTAGTGACCAGGGCCTGATGTAGTTGGGGCATGCCAGGCCATCAAACAGCGGGATCCAGTTGCTAAGGACCAAACAGAAGTGTTATCGAGATGCGATGGAAATACAAATACAGCCATCAAATAATACAAAGGCAATCACGTAAGCTTTAATGGCATGTCGTTGAGCCGAGTCAGAAACAGCCAATGTCTCAAGTCTTCCAATCAACGGACCAGTCTGACTTTCTGGTTTGCTGCCAGCACAAGATGCTGACGTAGGGGAGGCCTTACCAGCGGCCGATGGTGTGGGTGTGTTTCAATTCATGGCAGTGCTGCTTGGGGCGTCGTTCAATTTCCTGCCGTCCACCAGCGCTGCCAGAGGTCTGTGTCGAAGTGCACAACCTGTGCCACCCAAGGTGTATGACGTATGCATCCATCTTATCTGGGAAACTACTCATCCAATCAGCCACAGTCGACTAACATGGTTTTCCCACTGCCTATGACGCAGTTTTGGTTGTCCTGGGTAGGCAATGCCCAGTTGATCCTGATATCAGCCGATGCGCCTTTCCCGACAGCGGTTTATAACAGAGATGTAAACATGTCACCATGCTAATGCCTCCGCCGCGGCTCTATCCGACATACTCATCCAAGATCTGGTACAAAGGTTGCCATCCTGGATCTGGCAAAATTGCTCTCCAAAGCACCTCACTTCTCAATCTATATTCATCGTCAATGTCACCTTTGCGGCATCGTGCCGATACCAGGCAACTTGACCCACAATCTCTGCACGAGCACCAACTCTGTTTTTCCGATTCTCCAAGTCCCGCACATCCTGGTCGCCGGTTTCTCTTAACCTTACCACAAATCTATGCCGTCACTCTCTCTGGAATCACGTAGCGCTGAGCGACAATAGATCTTTTTAAACTTACACGCAGCTTCAGAGTCCAAAGTCAGTGACATCTACGCGTTCGGCAGTCAGAAATGTCGCTTCATGCCCTGTAGCGTAGCTTCATGGTGTCATCGAAGTTAGGCAGGTGTCTGGCAATAAATACCCTGAGGGTATTTTTGATTGAGTATATTACTTTTGCTTGAGCTATGGGAGGTTTGAAGGGGCCTGCGCCGACAACGAGCAATTGGCCGCCTGCAAGCGGGTGATCGTCATCGGAGTTGTCCCCAGGCGGCACACCACTCTCGAGGCAGTTAGTCAAAACATCAGTGTTCTTGGCAGATCTCAGGTGGGGCAACCGGTAACAGGAAAAACAGTGGTCGTCCAATGACTGTCGAGTGCTCATTCAGCTCACGCTCGTAAGAACGAGCCTTGAAGTACTTTGGAGTAGCAAGAGATCTGAGATATTATTAATGTGCCAAGAACCTGCATGTCGAGGGTCATCACGCGTCAGGCTGAGCAATGGCAAGTTTCACTCAAGTGGCAACCTATAACGCTCCCCACGCTGGTCCACATCAGCACCACCTACAGTCACTCCTCCTTAATCCAAGGTAGGTGGCGGTGAAACAACATCCGCTGCTCCTGCCCATCACCACTGCCCATGTCCAAGGTCGCCAGGTAGCACACTCAGGCCCCGCACCGCTCGCCGTCGATATCATTGTACGACAACGGGCCTAGCTCGTCTCTCAGGCCAACCTCTGATACAAGAGAGCCTCGGCGCCCCTTGGACTCTCCTGCCATGGCTCACTCCGTTCTCGACCCCGAGCAGAAGCGGTCACGAGGAAGTAGCGCTGCGCGCGACGGCTACGCGTCGGACTCAAGTCGATATTCTCATGCAAAGCAGCCCATCAACGACGCCATCACCTCAGCCTTCACCGCCGCACCTGCCGGCAGCACCGCCACCACCATTCCTCCTGAGCTTCTCGCTCAGATCACATCGCACGTCATCCAGCAACTCAGATTAGTCAACCTATCTGTCGCTTCTCAGTCACCGCCACCACAACAGCAACAACAAGCCCAACAACAACAAGCCCAACAACAACAAGCCCAACAACAACAAGCATCGACGAATCTGTCATCAGGACCTCGTATCGATCCTTCTTCGGATCCGTCTTCGCACAGTCACACTCTTAATCCAGACTCTGCCTCTGATGGACCAAGCTCCCCACATCTCGGTGGAGCGACGGTATATACGCCTCCTTCTCCGCGCAAGGCCGCAGAAGAAGGGACCCGCTTGCAGCGGCCTCCCGGCGACAAAAGCAGCAGAGTTGCTGAGAGCGACAAGGACGATCGCAGCTCAAGACCTAAAGGGCCACAGGGGATTTCGAATGAGGCAGACATCACCATCGTGGAACGAGTATGGGGAGACCTCTTCACCGAACACGGCGAGGGTACTACACGACTGGGGCAATTTCTACGGGGAGTCGCCCTTCACATTATCGCAGACTACGAGCCAAAGCATAGTCTGGTCATTACGCCCGAAAAGATGCAACGCTATTACGAAGAAACAAAGCTCGACAACGAAACGTACCCCTGGCAGGTCATCTTCGACGACAGAACCTCGTCGATCTCGCGCATGTTCAGGGAGGTCTCGGCTCAACACCATCTCATCCAGCCTCATGGCAAGGAAAACGAACGGCCCGATGTCCCTGGCCTGACACCGCCGGGCTTTGCGACGTGGGCCACTCTCTTGATCAAAGCGCACCCAAGCCATGAGTTTGAAAGGCTAGCCAAGACTGCCCGCGACATGCCGATCAGCAATCCAGATGACCCCAAGGAGCGCTTTCCGAAGGAAATCTCCAGACGCCTGTTCCCCGAACGCAGTGACGAGGCCATCGCCGCAAAGCTACAGCGGGCCATGTCTATACACTGCAATGTTTCATTCAACGCCCGACAAGACAGCACCGAAGACACGCGGTCGAACACCAATGCCACTAATCCCAAACGCAACTCAGTCTCAATATCCGAGCAAGGCCAGCCGCCTATGACACCGGTGCTGTCAAATGAGAGCGTCCCACAACCCGCGGAGCGACCAAACAAGGTAGTCTCACACACCGATTCAGGTGTCGTCATTGACGATGATACGCCCACGGTGCCACCCATCGAGCGCAAGAGGAAGCCGTATGTCGCTGCGCCAGGCGGCGGTAAGACATACGGAGACCAGGGTTCCTCTGCAGCCGAGGTAAAGCCAGTAACGACAGAAACCAAAGTGTCGAGCTCGCTGCCGAGTGCCGGCTGGAATGACCAACCCAAGCCGCGGCCTGTTTCAATTTCCGTACATCTACCAAAGCCAACGCCATCAGCACCAGTTGACATTCCCGAGACTCGTCGCCACCGCGGTAGCACGACCTACAGAGACCAACCGTCAGCAGCCGCGCCTCACCGGGCTAGGTCGCCGTCTGTGGGTCAAACTAACGGCTATGGGCGCCGTTCGGATCCGGACTACGGCTATGGTAATTCCTATGCCTCTGGATCCTCTCTAGATAATGGGGACACCGCGCGCCGATACCGTGAATACGATAGCTTCCGCGAGAAGTATTCAAGCGATCGCTACGACCCGGCTCGCATGGCCGCTTGCGATGGTCGAGATCATGAGCGAGGAGACACTCGTGCTCGAGGACACTCCATTTCCACCACTCCGCGCACCGTCTACGTGACAGACGACGAGTATTACAAGAAGTACGGTGGGTATCCTCCTCACTCTGCGACAGTAGCGTCGTCAAGAGACGCACAGAACAATTATGTTCCTTCATCGACGCCATCAAGTGCAGTCTATCCCCCCACCGCTTTCAGAGAATTGAGAGCGGATGCCTCTGATCCTGGAGTTGGCTCTGGCCGTCGGACCAAGGATTCCGATAGCTTTGGAGACTATACCAGAACCCCAACAAGATGAAGTTGGAGCTTGTGTCTGATGTGAGCAACGGATGCGGAAAGTCCTGGCGACCTTTTTGAGCGTTCTTGCTTCATGTTTCATTTCAAATGTACTCTTTACGACACTTGCAAGATTAGAGCGTTCTTTTTCGGCACAATTTGTACGCTGATATGAATACCGCAGTCCAGACGTATGAGGAGTAGTCTGCGCAGGAGCTATGGGCAAGAAGATTGTATTCATGTATACTGATATGAGTACCGCCACAATTCAGGCATGAGAAGCAGTCAGTGTAAGAGCCTACAGGCGAGATTGTATCTACAATCCACTATGTATTATTTCATAGTATCACTTTTCTAATTAATAACCCTGATAATCTGATGATACGGCTCTTCTCTGACCTCTTTACAACCATGTTCCGAATTTTCTTGGGTACCTTTCATCGATGAGAGGCTTGTCGACCTAGGTAAAATTAAAGAGAATGAATGGCCACACGACGACATGAGGTTGGAAACTGGCCGCGGTGCGACATGGTGTTGTCTTTCATGATTTCGTGCCTTTTGCAAAATCACTAATTACTTTCTAGACAATAACAGAACATACACAAATGCCAGACAGTCCGTTCGGAATCTCAAACACAAAACAAACGAGCTTCCGTTCCACTGCAGATTACCACCATCAGCACCAGCATGGCTCACCTGTACCGCCACATCCTCTACATCAACGACATCAACGGCATTCCATTCATCCTCTTGACACTGTACATGATGACATTTATGCTCGTACTCTTCTTCATTGGTCTCCGTGTGATGACGGGGGGATGGCTGGGATAATGTCATGTAGGGAAGGGAAGTTCAGTCACTGGTGTTGAAGTGTGGGATCGATAACAACGCATGGAAGGCTGCTGGGGAAACAGGTTTTGTCACAAATCAGATTCCGCCGTGGGGGTTATCATAATTAATAATTGTCAGGGTAATGGGCATCAGCAGTGGAACAGAGGGGGACGTATGCAACAGGGGTTTACTGTAATCATTCTCATTGCACTTTGGTACCCTATTTCACGTGTCATTTGTTCGATGGACTTGCGTTTAAAGAGTTAACTCATTTACAATAATAATAGAGTGTATCAGCGTGTCCAGAGTTAAGCCCTGATGAAAAAGCTTGACCAACAATAAGCCTTTCAGCGCCACGAGGGACGCGCATGACGTAGATTAATATCTTGCTTGGATACCCGAATTACTTAAGCTCGTGCTCAGATTGGCGAGTCGAGTGCCAACTTGCCGAGCATTCCACCCAACCATCATCCAGCATGCTTGGCCAGAGACTATCTTGATATCCCCCGCGAGCGCCTCTCGCAGACAAGCTTTCTGCTGTAGGTCATGATCTCGGCGCTGCACGTCTCTTTATCATCATCACTTATCAACCCGTTATTTTTGGAAACTCAATGGCTCTACAGAACTATACTCGCCGGGTGGTGGGCAGGACACAATAATGCCAGCAGAACTTGGCTGGGATCATGCTGAACGGATGGCACTGGACCCCAACAACCCTAGCCCCAGTTCAGACTCCAGCTCCCGCAGCCCCAGTTCGACTGGCACCAAGCAAGTGAACGGTTTCCCCAAGAGAAAGGAGGATGCCATCGAATCGGCGCCGAAAGATAATGATGCCAATAATCCAGAGTTAAAACTATCCACAACTCACACTCACACTCTTGGTAAGATAGTGCTGAGGGCTGCTGAAGATGATCTGCCTGTGGACTGGTGGTTCGCCTCGACAGCCATTCCCCTTATCGCAGCAACCTTCGCGCCCATGGCCAATCTTCTGTCCATCGCAGCTCTGGTCGTCCCTTGGAGGAACAGCGTCACAAACGAGGAGCCAGCTCTGCGTGAGTCAACCTCGGTTGGCTATGCAGATCCTAGATGGTGCTTCGCCTTGAATATCGCCTCTCTCGTATGTGGCTTTGTTGGCAACTTGTTTCTGCTCTTCAACTTCACGAGACGTCTGCGATACATCGTGGCACTGCCAGCCACCATCATCCTCTTTTACGTGGCCTCGGGAATTCTAATCGGCATTACCGTCTCAATGAATGAACACGTACCTCCTCGCCAGAATGAGGTCTATTCCCAGGGCTTCTGGCACGCCATCATCGCCGCAACCCTGTACATGTTCAATTCTATGATCCTGATGGTGAACATGCTCGGCTATTTTCTTGGACACTATCCTCAGCATTTCGACCTCACTTATGAGCAGCGCAATCTGATCCTGCAGACCATAATGTTTTTCATTTGGCTTGGGGGGGGAGCTGCCGTCTTCTCATACCGCGAACAGTGGACCTATCCTGATGCGCTCTACTTCTGTGATGTCACGATCCTGACTATCGGGTTTGGCGACTTGGTCGCGACAAACGATCTTGACCGCGGCCTAGTCTTTCCCTTTTCGGTAGGCGGCACCATCATCCTCGGTCTGATGGTCAGCTCAATCCATAGATTCGCTCAGGAATTAAGTCAGGACAAAGTGCTCCGCCAACATGTTGAGAAGCGGCGGGTCGATACTCTCAGTCGTGCAATCACATTAACTAATGAGGAGAAAAATAGAGAGGAACTAGAAAGAGCCGCCCAGAACGGCCAGCGGCTAAACATTTCCAATCCCATCGTTGACCCTAAGATTCAGCAAAATCTCGACGCCGCCGGCGCAGCTTCGAAAGAGAAACGTATTGACATTGTAGAGCCTACCAAGCCAGATTCCAATACAGCACAAGACAGTGAGCCAGAAGCACATCAATTTTTGAACTCGGCCTGGGCTCGCACCACCCTGAGGGCCGTCACAGCTCCTGTCGTTGTTCCTGTTCACACCGTGAGCAAATTCATGTCCAACACACAGAAGGCTCTGATCATGCGCGAGGAAAAGGATCGATTTGATGCCATGAGGAAGATCCAATATAATGCGAGCCAGTTCAAGAAGTGGTACGCACTGTGCATTTCCGTCATTGCATTCGGCATCCTCTGGTGTATTGGTGCCGTTGTCTTCTGGAAAGCGGAGGAAAACACTCAAGGTTTGAACTACTTTGAGTCCCTCTACTTCTGCTACGTATCCCTTTTGACGATTGGCTACGGTGATCTGAGCCCGAGATCGAACGCCGGCAAACCTTTCTTCGTTCTCTGGTCTCTAGTAGCCGTGCCCACGATGACGATTTTAATCTCAGATATGAGCGACACCGTCATTGCAGCCTTCAAGAACTTCACTTTCTGGGTTGCCGATTTCACTGTTCTTCCCAAGGCCGGCATTTGGCGTAACATTCTGGAGTCAAATCATTGGCTACTCGATTGGGTGGCACGGAAAGCTGAAGAGCATAGATTGGAAAAGGGCTTGCCCGTTGGTCCCGATCCCAACCAGGTTGATGACCCCACCGATCCCTCAATTGATCAGGCCGAAGTGCCATCTCTCAGCGAGGGCCAACTGACCAAGAAACTTGCCCTCGCGATCCGCGACACCGCCCTTGATGTTTCTCGTGCTCCCGACAAGAAATATGACTACGACGAATGGGTCAAATTCACCAGACTCATTCGCTTCACCAAAATGGATATTAGGGAGCTCAAAGAGGACGAGGATCAAGAAGGTCCTGTTGAGTGGGACTGGCTCGATGAGAACAGCCCTATGCTCAGTGAGAAGAGTGAGCCGGAGTGGGTTCTTAATCGGCTGTGCGAGAGCCTGCTGCGACTTTTGAAAAAGAAAAACATCGGCACGGAGAGTGGCGATCAGCCTTCCATCTCACTTAACCCGCCCATCCTGGATTCAACCAACAACAGAAGAAGATATTCAGTATCTTCAGATGCCATCTCTGCCAATTCCATGGCGACTGATACCGCTCCCCGCATATGGGGCGTAAATCAGGCCGACGCGTTCATTAATTTCTTCACCGGCGAGCGTCATGGCACAGATGCATATGCTTCAAGCCAGCCTATGTGGAGCAAAAAAGCCCTCGAGAGGAGGAGGATACCTGGTCGTAAGGCGAGCATTTGAGCGTGATCTCTTCAATTGGGCTTGAACCAGGCCGAATTGACGATTTGATCGATCTACCCCGACAAAAGACAGAGGCGAGAGTGGCGGGTTCGTGGCGGTAAGAGGAGGACAATTGACTGAGGACTCTCAAGGCAGCACATAATCAAGCCCACCAACAACTATGTCCTGCACCTACCCCAGACTAAAAGACTGTCCTGCTGTCCTGCTGTCCTCATCAGCAAAATGAGGAAGAAATTGTTACAGTTACCCCTTTTTGGATTAGTGTTTTGCCACCTTGTAGTAAGATAGAGATAGACAGGAGCTGAAAGATATCCTCTAGGTGGTTTACATGAATACAAGGAGACTAGGCTGCACCAAGAAATTGAGCTGAAGGTTCTCACAGGGAGAAGTGGCAGCAGATAACAACGAAACAACGCAGGAAATGGAAGATCAATATGGAAATTGTTGCTTTATGCAATAGAATCAACAGACCGACTTCTGTGATATTTTTATTTTTGTGTTATGACATCTGAGATGGTCAGCTACACTCTGGCCATGCATGCATGTTTAACGCATGAACACTATATATAATACATGCATATCTGGGACATGGTTCTTATTTGACCTAATTGATTTTGGACAACGATCGGGATCGCAGATCTCCCTGTAATTGCCGTGTAGCTGTCGTGAGGACAGCAGGCACCGCGATGTCAAGGCGCGGTGCGCGCCGCGAGACCGCGGAGGAAGAACTTGATGCAATTAT
>QQXO01000259.1:0-31179 GCA_003709845.1 Chaetothyriales sp. CBS 134916
TGCTGGTGCTGGTGCTGGTGCTGGTGCTGGTGCTGGTGCTGGTGCTGGTGCTGGTGCTGGTGCTGGTGCTAGTGCTGTTGGCCTGTATTACTGCGCACAACCATGTGACAGGAGCGACCCTGGGGAAAGGCTGGAGCCAAGATGTACCACCAGAGCCGGCGTATGGTTTTTCTTTATACCGTTCGGATAATAACCTACTGTTATATTAGAGGCCAGACGCCTAATAAGAGGTGCCAAGCTAGGTTCGAAAGTAGCTAGAGAGACCGGTCTTGGCGTTTGTTGTCTTTCCGAATCGGGAACCGTCCATCACGCCCCTCCGCCGTCGCCGACACCAAAACACGCTGCCATTGCGGGACGCGTAATTGACAGCCATGGAGTCGCCAGTGCGGCCGTCGCGTCGTGCGACGCGTAAACCAGTTGTAGTCGACAATGATTCCGACGATGAACTCAGCCTCATCAACGAGGACAAGGATGAAGAGTTCACGCCGGCACCGAAGCGCGCCAGCCCGCGCAAGTCGACACGGCGTCAGACCACCGCCAGCACCATGTCGTCGCCTCGCAAGTCTGTCCGGCCGAGGAGACCGAAAACAGCGGAGGGCATTGAGCCAACTCAAATCTTCGACGCCGCCAAGAGCGTGGAGCCCAGTGAGCCAACATCGCCGACCAAGAGGGCGTCTTCCCCGCGCAAAGGTAAGAGCACCGCGCCACCACGAAGCAGGCAGTCATCCAGGCGGCCATCTACGGTACCATCAGTGCCATCAGTGCTATCAGTGCTATCAGTGGCGCCAGTGGCGCCGACGCCGTCCCTGGAACCTCCGGACTCGCCTGAGCCACTGAATCGGCGGACGGTCGCACCGCTGGCCGACATCACCTCGCGAGCATTGAACCAGGATGGCGTCCCCGACTTGAGCCAGAAGTCTGCCATGGCGAGCGAAAGGATGTTGCTGGAGAAGCCGATGGACATCGCAATCCGGGCACGCGCACAGGCTCTGAGCGCGCCTGCCGCTGTCCAAGAACAGACCGGCCCAGCGTCGCGCATGGTCATTCGGCAGCTCGTCATGACCAACTTCAAAAGCTATGCCGGCCGGCAGGTGGTCGGCCCTTTCCACGCCTCCTTTTCTGCCGTCGTCGGCCCTAATGGGTCAGGCAAGTCCAATGTCATCGACTCCCTGCTCTTCGTCTTCGGCTTCCGGGCCTCCAAAATGCGGCAAGGCAAAATTTCAGCCTTGATTCACAACTCTGCCCAGCATCAAGACCTTGACTTCTGCGAAGTCCAAGTCCATTTCCAGGAGATAGTCGATCTTCCCGGCAGCAAACACGAAGTCGTCCCAGACTCGCAAATGGTCGTTTCTCGCAAGGCGTTCAAGAACAATTCGAGCAACTACTACTTGAACGGCAGAACCACCAACTTCACTGCTGTCACTACGTTGCTGAAGGAAAAAGGCATCGACCTCGACCACAAGCGCTTTCTCATTCTGCAAGGCGAAGTCGAGTCAATCGCCCAGATGAAACCGAAAGCGGCCAATGAGCACGAGGACGGGCTCCTAGAATACCTCGAAGACATTATCGGCACTTCAAAATACAAGACTCCGATCGAGGAAGCCGTGGTCGAACTTGACAGTATGAACGAAGTCTGCATGGAGAAGCAAGGACGCGTGCAGCACGTCGAGAAGGAGAAGAACTCGCTCGAGGAGAAGAAGAACAAGGCATTGGCCTTCATTCGCGACGAGAACGAACTGGCAGAGAAGCAGTCGACCCTCTATCAGATCTATCTGGCTGAGTGTGAGGACAACAACAAAGTCACTCAAGAGGCAATTGACCAGATGCAGGCACAGCTCGATGCAGAACTAGAGAAGCACACAGGCAGAGAAGACAGCATCGGCCGACTCGAAAAGACCTACAAGGCCGCACTGAAGCAGTACGAACTAATGGAAAAGCAAACCCAGGAATTGCTGAAGGAAACGGCCAAGTTCGACAAGGAGAATGTCAAATTTGAAGAGAAGCGCAAGTTCATTACCAGCAAACACAAAAGGGCTGAAAAGACCGCTTCCACCAGTCGTCTGGCAGCTTCGGAGGCCGCCAGTCTGGTCGAGAAGCACTCGGACGACATCGGGCGCAAAGGTACCGAAATCGCTGAATTGGAACAGAATATGCAACAGGAGTTGCAGGAGTTGGTTAAGATCAGAGACAGCCTCAAAGGCAAGACTCAGGGTCTGTCAGACGAGGTCGCCGTCAAGCAAAAGTCACTCGAGCCTTGGAATGAGAAGATTAGCCAGAAGCAGTCCCAGGTCTCGGTCCTACAGTCAGAACTGGGCCTCGTCTTGGAGAGAGCGGCTGCTGGTCAAAAGGCTATCGACGACGCAAAAGCAAAGGTCGACACCATTCACCACCAACAAGAAGAAAAGGCATCGGAGATCAAGCAGCGCCAATACGACAAAGCCAGACTCGATAAGGACATCCGAAAGATCCAGGATGCACTGCAGAAGCTTTCTCACACTGAACCAGACGTCCGATCGCGCATAGCCAGTGCTCGACTCAAAGCCGACGAGGCCAGAGTCGGTTTTTCTTCGAGCCAGAACCAGAGCAACGTATTGAAAGGCCTGCTGAGGCTCAAGGAGTCAGGCAGGATAGACGGCTTTCATGGCAGGCTCGGCAACCTAGGTGCCATCAACGACAAGTATGATGTGGCCATCTCGACTGCTTGCCCAGCCCTGGAGAACATGGTCGTTGACAATGTCGAAGTAGGTCAGCAGTGCATTGAATATTTGAGGAAGAACAACCTAGGCAGGGCCAACTTCATCTGCCTGGACAAGCTGGCTCAGCGCGACCTCTCCCCTATGCAGACTCCTGAGAATGTCCCTAGACTGTTTGATCTGATCAAGCCAAAGGATGTCCGGCTTGCTCCCGCCTTTTACAGCATCATGTCCAACACCCTTGTGGCTGAGGATCTGCAGCAAGCAAACAGAATTGCTTATGGTACCAAGCGATGGAGAGTTGTCACCTTAGATGGTCAGCTCATCGATGTCTCCGGAACCATGAGTGGCGGTGGCACACGCGTCGCGCGAGGTGCCATGTCATCAAAGATCGCTGCCGATACAACCAAGGAGCAAGTCCAGGCGCTTGAAGCTGAACGAGACTCTCTTGAGGAGCAGTTTCAGGCTTTCCAGGCCAAGCAGCGAGAGCTTGAGACAAGTTTGAGGGAGAAGCAGGAAGAGCTACCCAAGCTAGACACACTGATCCAGAAGCTGAATCTCGAGGTCGCAAACTGCTCCCAGAATGTTGCCGACGCTGAGAGACGTGTTCAAGACCTCATTGCTGAGCTTAACAATACAAGTGTTGATGACTCGCGCACTGATGGTCTCGAGAAACAGATTGCCCACGTCAACAAGGAAATTGAGGAACTCAAGGCCGAAACTGCAAGTGTCGAGGCTGAGATAAAAGCTCTGCAAGACCAAATTATGGAAGTTGGTGGTGTCAAGCTAAGAGCGCAGAAAGCAACTGTGGACGGGCTCAAAGAGCGCATCGACTTGCTCAATGAAGACGTCTCGGCTGCCGAGGTCGGCAAGACAAAGAACGAGAAGCTGCAGGTCAAACACAACAAGGCCGAAGCCGCGGCCGAACAGGAGCTGGAAGCCTTGACCAGCGACCTTGACAAGCTGGACGCCGACATTCAGCAGCACGCAGTCGGAGCAGCAGAGTCTAAGCAACGAGCAGATGCTGCGCAGGAAGAGCAAGAAGTCAAGAAGGACGAGCTGACTCAGATGAAGAAACAAGTCGATGTTCAGACAGCTGAACTCAACGAGACGAGAAAGGCCGAGATTGAGATGAAGAACAAGCTCGAGGAGAATACAAAGATCCTGGTCGACAACCAGAAGAAGGCCAAATACTGGCATGAGAAGCTGTCGAGACTTGAGTTACACGATATTGTCGACCTCGAAGAGCCCATCGAATCGACCACTCAGACCACGGCCGTGGATAATGAGGAAGGAGAAGGATCAAGGGAGACAGAACAGACCGAGTCAGACCCTGACGCGATGGAAGTCGACTTCAAACAGGAGCTGCACCCTACCGAAGAGGATACACAGCAACGCGAAGCGTGGCAGCCCGGAAAGCAGCTACCCGTCTACACTCGAGATGAGCTTGAGGACAAGTCCAAGGACCATCTCATTGCCTCCATCGCCGCGCTCGAAGAGAAATTATCCAGCGCGTCCGGCATCGATCTTGGTGTTATCGCTGAGTATCGAAGACGTTGTGCCGAGGCTGCTTCCCGAACGGCTGACTTGAATACGGCCCTGCGCACGCGCGATGCTGCGAAGAATCGGCTGATGGACCTCCGCTCGCTGCGTCTGAATCAGTTCATGACCGGCTTCACCACAATCTCTCAGCATCTGAAGTCGATGTACCAGCTCATCACCCTCGGTGGCAATGCCGAATTGGAATTGGTCGACAGTCTGGATCCGTTTAGTGAAGGCATCCTGTTCTCCGTCATGCCGCCGAAGAAGAGCTGGAAGAATATCGGCAACCTTTCTGGTGGCGAGAAGACGCTCAGCTCACTGGCGCTGGTGTTTGCCTTGCATGTGTACCGGCCGACACCACTGTACGTCATGGATGAGATTGACGCCGCTTTAGATTTCAGAAATGTAAGGCTCCAAGCAACTACGATCAGGGCCGCCCTACTGACTCACGTGTCTTTTTAGGTCTCAATTGTCGCTGGCTATATTAAGGAGCGCACCAAGAATGCACAGTTCATTGTCATCAGTTTGCGGAATAACATGTTTGAACTGGCCGAGCGACTCGTTGGAATCTACAAGGTCAACCACATGACTAAGAGTGTCACCGTTGAGAACCGTGACTACTTGTCCATGCAGCGGAGCGCCCAGCATCAGCAGCCGGCCTGAGCTGGAGACTTTAGTGCGCAAGCTGAAGTTTTGAGCATTGAGACGAGTCCATGTCCATACAGTGGAAGATGAAAGTGGGAGACATTATTACTGCATGGATGAATCCACGAGATAGATGTGTTAGTATAGTAGTTATTGATGAATGCATATCAGTGGGCTAGTCCGTTGAAAGACCAGCTGTGCTTATAATAAGACCGCTTTCGGGCCAATCTCAGGCCCCCTATGGTGGCCCATTAGTGAGCTTAGTCAGCAATTGTGCAACTGACAATTGCGCAAATGTCAATTGCACTATAGTCGATTGCAACACCACTACAATAATAATCAGCAGGACCTGATGCACCTCTGATCTCCCATTAGCTGACCCTTCATTTACTCTTGTCTGCAACTGTTGTACAAGCAAAAACGAACGAAACCAGCAAAAACCAGCTGTGTATACACTGGCAACAATACCCGCCTGATCACATGACAATATTGATGCCTAGACACTAGTAGACACGTGATTACCTTGCATAAGTCTTCGCATATCTTGATCCGGCACATTACTTGGTCATTTGAATCTTGACATGTCGGTATGATTATGTCATCCTAGCAGTGCCCATACAGTCGGTTTTTGCTGGTTATTGCAGGTATAAGGGCGGCAGACAAGAGTTGATGAATGGTCAGCTAATGGGAGATCAGAGGTGCGTCGGGTCCTGCTGATTCTTGCAGTGGTGTTGCAATCGACGGTGGTGCAATTGACATTTGCGCAATTGTCAATTACACAATTGCAATTGCCGACTAAACTCACTAATGGGCCACCATAGCCCCCCGAACCGTACACGGAGCTGATGATCTGACCATCTATTCGACGAGAGCACTAATCAGCGGCTTCGGTGCCGTCTTTGCGATTCTTGCCATCATTATTACTGTTGAATTCTCAATCCGGGCAACGCATGCCGCAGGCAGCACCCAATCTCACCCTGCTTAATATCAATCGATGTCTCTTTCCAACCCCGCGCGATGTTTAAACGTCAAAACCTGACCGTGCTGCCACTTTGCTAACCATGGCCTCTCTTACCAATACCTCTGACAGCCTATTTGGACCAGCTTACCATGGACCTTCGCGCAGCTTCGATTTCACCCTTCTCTTTGAGGACACCATCTTGACGATTGTGCCCTCTGTAGTCTTCCTTCTTGCAGCAGGCACAAGAGCAGCATGGCTGACGAACAGCCCAAAAAAGGTGTCGTCGTCTTTGAGCCGCTCGACGAAGCTAGCCCTCCTCTCAGCATACGCTGCTGTTCAGCTCACCGTTCTACTCGCGAGAACTACAAATCCCAATACTGCCACCCGCGCTTCCGGTGCAGCTGCAGCTCTTGACTTCACTGCAGCGTGTGTGCTGTTCATTCTATCCATCTTTGAGCATTCCAGATCGGTCGCACCTTCGACCATTATCGGCCTTTTCCTGCTAGTCACTTTTCCCTTTGATGCGGTCCGGCTGCGCACGTTCTACCTCCTTTGGGTTCACGAAGCTCATGGCATAGCTAATCTTCTCTCCATTGCGCTAGCTCTCAAGTTTGGAGTTCTAGTCAGCGAAGCTATTGAGAAGCGCGCCATTCTGCTGCAGCCCTATCGAGAGCTTCCGCCCGAGACCACCAGTGGCATTTACAACAGATCGGTATTTTGGTGGTTGAACCCATTGCTCCTGATTGGATTTGGTCGGACGCTGCAAGTGGATGATCTCTTCAATCTGGACTCACAATTGGCATCAACCCATCTGAGCCAAGTTTTTAGCAGGCGTTGGGCGGCAGTCACAGACCCGACCCGGCCGCACACCTTGCTCTGGACCACCTTGGATACTTTCAAATGGCAGCTCATGGTATCCGCCCTTCCAAGGCTCCTTCTCTCTGCCGTCAAAGTGGCCCAACCATTTCTGATCCAGGACACGATTGACTTCGTCACCAACAAACGTCAATCTATATCTGTGGGCTGGGGTCTGGTGGGAGCGTATTTTCTAGTCTATGTAACACAAGCAATCCTCCTCGCCGCTTACCAGCATGGGCTGAATCGCATTGCAACACAGATGCGCAGTAGCCTAGTATCTCTGGTTTACCAAAAGACTCTGGACATCAGTATTGCGACGTCAGATCCTTCAGCATCACTGACATTGATGTCGACAGACGTGCAAAGAGTAGTTGACGTAGTCGTTGGATTCCACGACTGCTGGGTTAGTGCCATTGATGTGGGCGTGGGAATGTATCTACTGTACACCAGGCTTGGAAGTGCTTGCTATGGCGCCGGGATTGTCTTTACCCTGCTTATCATTGGAGCCGCTTGGACGACAAGGATCATCGGTGCTTTTCAAAAGGCATGGCTTGATGCGGTGGAGGTTCGAATCTCGTTTACCTCTGACCTGCTGCAATCAATGCGGAATGTCAAGCTTCTGGGATTGACATCGGCTGTCGAGGACCGCACGCAAGGCTTGAGGGTAAATGAGATTAACGGGTGCAAGAAATATCGCCGGGTCCAGATCGTCATCATCTTGCTGCAGAACGGCGTCAGCGTCTTTGCTCCATTTGCAACATTTTTGCTGTATTTTCTCCGAGCTCGAAGCGCAGGCCAGGCACTCGATATCGGAAACTCATTCGGTATTCTCACCATCCTTCGCTTGGTGGAGGTTCCGTTAAGTTCTCTCATCAACTCGGCGCCAAACCTGGCTTCAGCAGTGTCTTGCTTCGAGCGCATACAGAACTATTTGCTCTCACCATCACGTCAGGATAACCGACTATCCTTGCAGAATGTTTACCAAGCCGATGGGTATTGGAGCAGCAGCGGAATAAGACAAGAAGATTCGATTGAGATGCGAACGATGAGCATCACTCGCAGTATGACTGATGAAGCACTTGTCTTGAAGAACTGCTCATTCGGCTGGAAGGAGGATGCAAGACCAGTTGTTCCTGATATTGACTTGTCCATCAGGATTGGATCGACAACCATGATCATTGGCCCAGTCGGCGCTGGCAAGAGTACACTTCTGAAAGGAATACTGAGCGAGACGCCATTGTCTCGAGGCTTTGTCTACCTCTGCAACAACAATTCCGTTGCTTTTGCCGACCAGGAAGCCTGGGTTCCGAACGGTACGGTACGAGATGCAATCCAAGGCGTCATCAACGGGTGCGAGGGCGTGATCTCTATGGAGAGCGAAGCGTGGTATGAAGAAGTGGTTGCTTGTTGCGGTTTGACCGACGACTTGAAGAACTTTCCAATAGGCGACCAGACAGTGATTGGAACCAAAGGCATTTCGCTGAGCGGCGGACAGCGGCAGCGAATCGCCCTTGCGCGAGCTGTGTATTCCAAGGCAGATGTACTCATCCTTGATGATGTCTTTTCCGGACTCGACAACGATACAGAGGAGCTCATCTTTAGGAAGCTTTTCTCCCGTGCTGGACCATTAAGAAAGATGAATACCACCGTCATCATGGTTACACATGCTGTTCACAGGCTGCCCTACGCAGACCTCATTGTGAGCTTGGATCAGCACGGACGCATATGCGAACAAGGCAGCTATCTCAGACTTGTGCACGATGAGAGCGGATATGTCCACAGCTTGGATGTTCAATTCAAACAACAACAATCAAGCGCTTTGGAAGATGAGCAACCAATGGACGCACCTGGACCAAGTGCTCGTCGGACGACCCTGTCTAAAGTTGCATCCACAGCTGCTGCTGCTGCTGCTGCTGCTGCTGCTGCCGTGGAGGAAGATGAGCAGAGGCAGAACCTCACGCGGCGAACTGGTGATTTAAAGATATATCACCACTATTTCAAGGCTGCTGGCTATGTCTCGACATTGTTATCCCTGACGTGGTCAACGATCTGGATCGTTAGCACTCAGATGCCCGGCGTTCTTGTTCGGGTGTTCTCCAGTGATGGAAAGACTGTTAGTACCACCTCTTCGACGGCTACTTTGTTCATCATCATGTTCGCCGTAGCCTGCGTGATCACTGTTGCCTCTGTCCTGCTGTTGGCTTGGCAGATTTTCATGAAAATGCAACCACAGAGCGCTGGCAGTCTTCACCTGGTCCTACTACGAACGGTTCTGAATGCGCCCCTAGCTTTCTTCACGCGCACCGATTCAGGCTCCATACTCAACCGATTCAGTCAAGATATGACACTCGTCGATAACGAGCTCCCTGCCGCATATGCCGACTCCGTCCTATCATTTGTCAGTGTCGTTATGGGCTTTGCTCTCATGCTTGCGTCCGGGACAGGATATTTTGCTGCTGCGGTGCCGTTCACTCTCGCTAGCCTCTACGGCGTACAGAAGTACTACCTCCGAACGAGTCGGCAATTGCGACTGCTCGACCTCGAAGAGAAGGCGCCACTATACACACTCTTTGCTGAGACTGCTTCGGGCCTCGCGACTATCCGCGCGTTTGGTTGGGCGGACAAATTTGCCCAGCGCAATTTGGAACTACTTGACCGAAGTCAACGGCCGCTGTACCTGATGTTTTGCATTCAACGTTGGTTGGGGGTCGTACTGGACCTCCTTGTGACAGCCCTTGTGACCGTATTGATGATCATTGTCGTGGTAAACAGAAACTCACTGAATCCAGCCACAGTAGGTCTGGGGCTGTTGAGTGTGATGACGCTGAACTGGTCTCTGAACGAGTTAGTGAAAAAGTGGACAAACCTGGAAACCAGCATCGGGGCCATCACAAGATTGCGTGAGTTTGAACAAAGCACGGAAAATGAGCATAAGGCGATTGAAAGTGACTCGGTCGTGCGAAGTGACTGGCTTCAGAAAGGGGAAGTGGCTTTCAACCACTTTGCTGCTAGTTATTCCGCAGTGTCTGATCTGGTTCTCGAGGATGTGAATCTGCAGGTCCAGGCTGCCGAAAAGGTCGGTGTCAGTGGCAGAAGCGGGAGTGGCAAATCTTCACTCCTTGCATCGTTGTTCCACTTGCTTGAGTACCGTGATGGGGAAATTTTGATTGATGGGGTTGACATCGCACACATTCCTCGCAACACGCTTCGAACTCAGCTCAACGTCATCCCGCAAGAGCCTTGGTGGATCACAACTGAGTCTGTGCGCTTCAACATGGATCCATGGACCCCTGCAAACATTGCTACGATTGATGAAGGCGGTGAGAGCGATGCTACATTCATCTCAGCGCTCTCTCGCTGCCAAATCTGGGACATCATTCAAGCCAAACGCGGCCTTGATGCAATCATGAAATCAGACTTTCTCAGCCACGGCCAGCGTCAACTGTTCTGCCTTGCGCGAGCAATAGTTCGGAATAGTAAAGTGGTTGTGCTGGATGAAGTCAGCGCGAGCGTTGACGTCAAGACGGATGAATTGATGCAGAGGATCATCAGAGACGAGTTCAAGCATTGCACGATCATTGCAGTGGCGCATCGCCTGAACACTATTGAGGATTTCGATCGTATCATAGTGCTGGACAAGGGCAAGGTGGTTGATGTAGGTCAAAAGCAGCTAACTTAATTAGGCACTGACACCAATATCTCGGCCTTAACGCAAGATAGTTAGCTACTGTAACTTAATTAGTAAGATTCTGATTAGACGAAGTAATTATTGGCCCCACCGGATATCAGCGGCCTCTAATGTGACGGTACTTTCAAGGATGCCACTTATTACTTGTTCTTATTACTATGTATGAGCGGACGCCCTTCAACTGCCTTTACATAAGCCGAGGTACAGCAGGTTTGATATATTTAATTCAAAAGAGAGTGCAACAAGGTTAGTAGTCCTCATTAGAATATTAGGATCTCGGTTGCTATCACTTAGAAACTCTTAGAATGGCGTCTTCTAGTTCATTTAGTACCGTGGAGCTTGCCGCATATCTCTTCACCCGTCTGCACCAGCTGGGGGTCCGGTCGGTACACGGGGTGCCGGGCGACTATAACCTGACGCTTCTCGACTATGTTGTGCCTGCGGGTTTGCGTTGGGTGGGGAACTGCAATGAACTCAATGCTGGCTACGCTGCGGACGGGTACGCGCGCATCAAAGGGCTCGGGGCCGTTGTCACGACATTTGGGGTCGGCGAGCTATCTGCGATCAACGCCATCGCCGGTGCGTATGCGGAGCGCGCCGCGGTCGTACACATTGTTGGTTCGCCGCCGCGTGAGTCACAAGACAATCGATTGCTGATCCACCACACGTTCAACGACGGTGAGTACGGCCGATTCGCGCGCATGTATGCAGAGGTCACGGTCGCGCAGGCCAGCATCCGCGATCCGCGGATCGGGGTGGAGCAGATTGATTATGTGTTGCAGCAGTGTCTCATCCACAGCCGGCCCGTCTATATAGAGGTACCGGTCGATTTGGTGGACGCCCTGGTCTCGACCGAGAGGCTCAGCACGCATGTTTCCATTCCCAAGACGGTGCCCACGCCAGCTCACGACAAGGCGCTGGATGCGGTGCTCAGCAAGATCTATCTGGCCAGCCAGCCCATCATCTTGGTCGATGGCGAGTCGGCCGCTCTCAACATTGTGTCGCTGGTGCAGCAAGTCGTCCGGGAGACCGGCTGGCCCACGTGGGTAACTGGTTACTCCAAGGGCTTGGTCGACGAGACTCTGCCCAACCTGCACGGCGTGTACCGCGGCTCAAGCGAGGAGAAGGAAACCCAGGACTTTTTCAAGGCCGCCGACCTCGTCCTAGTGTTCGGCCCGCACTTCAGTACTACCAACACCTTCCAGAACTCGAGCATTCCCAACCCGGAGGCTAGCGTGTCCTTTTCCGACACGCAAATCAAAATTGGCAGCAAGACTGTGTATCGCGACATCCCCGCCCGTTATGCCCTCGACCTTCTCCTCAGGCGTCTCGACATCTCTCGCATCCACAAGTACAAGGAGTATCCGTCGCTGGCTAGGGACAAATCACAGCTATTCGCTTCCGTCAATAGCGATGGCTCAATCACCCACTCCCACTTCTGGCTAATCATGTCCTCCTTTCTGCGGCCCGGGGATCTTGTCTTTGGTGAGACCGGCACCGCCGGCTACGGCGCCCGGATCATGCGCTTGCCTAGAAACTGCCGCCTCTTCACTCCAGTTACTTGGCTGAGCATCGGGTACATGCTTCCCGCAGTGCAGGGAGCAGCGCTCGCCCAGCGCGAGCTGCTCGAAGCGAGACTACATTCTAGAGGCAACAACGGCACTACTTCTTCCTTGAACCAGGATGAGAAACAGCAACAGCAACAACAATCACCACCACCACCACCACTCGGCGGTGACGGCAACGGGCAAATCATCAACGTGGATGGCGCCAGCGGACGCACGATCCTCTTCATCGGCGACGGGTCCTTCCAGATGACGGCACAGGAACTGTCGACCATCATCCACCTGGGCCTCCCCGTCATCATCTTCCTGATCAACAACGACGGCTACACGATTGAGCGCTGTATCCACGGCCTCAGGCAGCCCTACAACGACATCGCACGCTGGGACTATCTACGTGCGCCGGCGTTCTTTGGTGCTAAGGAGACAGAGGCGTACACGAACCAAGTGAGGACGTGGGGCCAGCTGGAAGAGGCGTTGGCGAATGCATCGTCGTCGTTGTCGTCGTCGGGTTCCTCTCCCAATCTGAGGATGGTAGAGGTGGTTATGGATCGCGAGGACGCGCCTGAGGGTCCGTTGAAGATCTTGTTGGCCCGGCAGACTGCAGCTGGGCGGGACAAGGCAAAAAAAGAGCTGTAGTAGTACTTCTGTAGTACTAGCAGTTACAGTGGTTTATCTTGGCGATGCCGTGTCTGTCAATCGATAGTGATAGTGATAGTGATAGCTATATCGATATCGGTATCGCCACGCTGGGCTGGTGATAGAAGTTTTTTCAGATTCTTGCTTATTGTTTGGCGGTGGTCCGCGAATTAAGTTTATTAGAGTTTCGAAAAAGTCGCGGAACCTCTTAATAATTAAAGTCAATCAATAATAAAGTAATCAAGTTATTAACTACAGTAACTTATCAGTATCCTGAAAGACTGTTTTTGGACAAGAGTTGTATGTATGTATATGAATGATATCCATATACAAATAATAATATATATGCCCTTTGTGCACTGTCAGCACTATTCGGTAGGAGAGGAACAAATTAGCGACCGATTGGACTAAGTAATACTTCAATACGGCGTCTTCCCACAAGAAGCACCACGACTGATTGCCTGCCAAATACCAACACCACAGCAGCCACCATGCCGCCAATCCAAACAGCGTCACCGGTGACGGTCTCCCTGCACGAGCTCCGCGCGGGAACAGTACCTTTCTCGACGCTCGTGGCCGCATTTGGACCGGACAGCCTGGGCATCCTGGTAGTATCGGATCTGCCATCATCCTTCGCCGCGCTGCGAACCAAGGTGCTGCGCAACTCCTCTCGCCTGGCCGCTCTCCCCGCGGCAAGACTGCAGTCGCTCACCAACGCTTCGGCCAAGTACCTGGTAGGCTGGTCGCACGGCGTGGAGACGTTGAAGCCGGGCGTCTTGGATAAGGGCAAGGGCAGCTACTACATCAATTGCGCCTTCTACACGGATGCGGCGCTGCAGGGTGCTTCTTCTTCTTCTGCAGTAGAGGTGGCGGCAGCGGAAGCGACAGGGTTTGAAGAATACACGGCGCCCAACATCTGGCCGGATGAGAGCGACATCCCCGGGTTCAGGGAGAATGCAGAGCAGCTGATCCGGTTAATCATCGACACGGCCGTGCTGGTGGCACGGGCGTGCGATCGGTATGGCGAAGGCGAGATCGAGGCATATCCAAGCGGTGGTTATCTGGAGCATGTGGTTAAGACGTCGACAACAACAAAGGCGCGCTTGTTGCATTATTTCCCTCAGGAGACGAGTACCCCTACGCCGACTTCTCACAGCGACGCATTCAGTGAGGAGGCGGACACCAACAACAACAACAACAACAACAACAACAACAACAACAACAACAACAACAACAACGACGACGACGACGACGACGACGACGACGACGACGATAACTGGTGCGCCACCCACGTCGACCACGGCTGTCTAACAGGTCTGACGTCGGCCATGTTCATCGACGAATCGGCCTCCTCGCCGGCGGGACACGAGGATGGCGATAATGCCAATGGACAAGAACTGGCGGCCTCGCCCAGCGCCAGCGCCGGCCTGTACATCCGCTCACGCACGGGACAGACCTACAAGGTGTCGATCCCCCGCGACGGCCTTGCATTCCAAACGGGAGAGGCGCTGGAGCTGATGACGCGCGGCAAGTTCAAGGCGGTGCCGCATTTTGTGCGCGGCGTGGATGCGCGGGATTTGGCGGACTCGCGCATAAGGGTTGCGCGCAACACGCTGGCCGTGTTTACGCAGCCCAATCTCGATGCGGTGGTCGATGTGACTAGTCAGACGACGTTTGGCGAATTTGCGCGCCGAGTGGTCAAGAGGAATACTGCTGGATAAGTTAGTAACCAGCAGATAATTATTATATGATACCGTAGTCCCTCTCGCCATTTTCTTCTCTTCTCTCCTACTGTACAAATCAATGGGCAGGTGCATGATGATTATTATTAGCTCGGTCAGCTTTGATGCCTTGATGCCTTGATGCCTTGATGCCTTGATGCTTGATGCTTGATGCTTGATGCTTGATGCTTGATGCTTGATGCTTGATGCTTGATGCTTGATGCCTTGATTTGATGATTTACAAGCTTGTTAGTGATTTCAACTTTCTCTCTTAGATCTTAATAGATGGAGTAGTAACTTAGGAGCACTGTAAGAACCTTATACTCTGCGATAAAACGACGCTTGCCATCTCCTGCTCCCACCGTTTTTAAGAGCTATTTTGTACTTACGCCGAGCAAACCTATTGTGGTAAGACTGCCATTCTTCCTCAACGCCTCCCAGCCATAACCCAAAACGAGCACAGGCTCAAAGATTAGGTCCATCTCATGCCCTGCCCACAACCGCTGTGAGCATACGTTGAACCATTGCGAACCGGCCCATGCGTCCAACGCCTTCGCTCTCACTTTCTGTCTGCGTATCGTATCCCCATCATATTTGTTCTCTTCTGATCCGGTCCTGTGTATGACCGGCCAAAAAATAAATAAAAATAAATCAAAGCAATCGCAAACCGAGGCCAGTCTCTGCTTTCTCCGTTCCTTCCTCTACACATCTTTGTTCATGGTCTGGTTTCTTGATTGGGCTTGGGTCATTCTTCTTCTATTTTTATCGTGCTGTCTCCGTTCTAGACCTTGAGAGGAAATTGGCCATAGCCGTGTTCTCGGCTTCGAGCCGGGTGGTGTTTGTCTGTAGCTCCTCAACAAGCGTCGACAGCCGGGCGCGGTCGGCAGCTGCTGCGGCTGAGGTTCTTCCATTAGTCGCATGGCCCTCGTGGTTGACCAAGTCTGTGTGCACGGTGGAGAGAGCGGCATTGTCGGCTGCGATCCTCGCATTGCTGTTCTGAAGCTCGTCAAGCATGTCGTGCAGCTGGTCATACGACTGAGGCTCTGGCGCAAGCATTGCTGCGGTCGACATGGTCGGCGTGTGGGCAGCTTGATCGGGCTCAGCTCCGAGTGCGTGCCGGGATACGGGCCGTTGGGCAGAGGTGCTGTCGCTGCTTCCGCTGGCCGTGGCTTGTGGCCCCAGATATGACGGAGAAGGGGCGTCGGCAGATGCCGATGACGATGACGAGAGTGGTCTGCCCGAGACAGAGCGGATGGTCTCGAAAATAGTGGGCAGATCCATGTCCCTGTCCAGAGCTTCCTTCATCCACTGTTCCCACTGCTGATCAAATCGCACGTTTTCGCCACGCTCTCGTGCATCGGCAGCGGCCATCAGGCGTTGGTTGAGGTAGAGGCCGACACTCTGTTCGATACAGTCGTCGTCAGACACCTCCTCGATTCCTTCTCGCCTCTTGCCCGCTGCTGTCCCTGGTGTCAAGGTGGAGCCACTCTTTCTCCCCGAGGACGTCGTCCTCGCCGTAGTGGAGTGGCGGTGGAAGACACCGCGAGGACGCTGACCGGCATCGCTCTGGTAGACGCCGTGAAGAGTGGTGATCTCGATCGTGGTCTGTGATTCTCGCTCGTACCGCTCTTTGGCTGCTCGGGTGCCTTCCCACGTACATAAACTGAGGATCTCGCCACTGGTCAAGCCGAGTTCGTCAAAGGCTCGGAAGAGGCGGCGGTGCCAGGGAAAGAAGGCCAGGCGGCGTCGGTGGGGGCCAAAGGTGTAGTCGAGGCCCGGGTATTGAGCCTCGAGGCAGTCGATCTTGCCAAAGTAGCGCTGGACCTCTTCGCGGACTTCGGGCACAAGGCACTGCTGGATGAGCTGTAGGAAGGTGGTGGTGTCATTTGGTTTCTGTGGCCGGTGCACCTTACGCAGGACCAGCTCGCTGATGGACGGCTTCTTCATGCTGGGCACATGGGCTCTCGGCCCAACGCCGGTGATAAACAAGTAGGCGGCTGCTGGTCGACACAATGGTGGCGGCGGCGGCGGCGGCGGCGGCGAATCAAGAGAGGCGAATCAAGAGAGGCGAAGAATCGACGGGCGAAGAATCGGCGGACGAGGCCAAGGTTGAGCTGGGAAGCAGTGTGGTGAAGACAGTGCAGCAGACAGTGGAGGCGTGAGGGCGAGGACGGGCGGGAGCACAGGCGGCACCACTGGCGGCACCACAGGCGGCAGTACAGGCGGGAGCACAGGTGGCAGTACAGCCAAGTCAGGCGCTATTAGGCCGGCCAAGACAGACACCCCAACGCGATAATACCGGGGAGGCCGGACACGGACAGCGTTCGGGATTTAACTATTAAGTTACAGTAATTATTAATTAACTTACAGTCCGTATTAGCCGTCCAAGCCCCTGGCTCAGGTGGTGGCCGAGCTGGTGGGCTGCTGGCTGCCTGCGAGCTCCCGGCGGCAAGCCGCCAGCTAGTTAGGAGTTTGGCTTCTAGCCGTCCAGCACCATCCAACACCATCCAACACTGTCCGCTCGACTCAATCCGAGACGCTTTGCTGGCACGGCCCCGGCGCCAACATACTCTACTGTAGTAGTCAGTCCCCGTGCCCATGTGGTGCTCTTCTCGTTTTGCTTTACCGGCACTCATCAGCAGCTCGTGATCTTGCTCGCCCGCCAATCAGTCGACTTTCCCCAGACGCCTCGATCCCGATCATCGCCCGTCCCTGCAGGCTGCATCCTTCCGTGCTGCATTTTGCTCCGAGTTATTACTGTAAGTTTAAAAATCCCTTGCTCCACAAGGGATAAGCTAGCGCTCTCCAGAGCTCTTGTGCCTGACCCCTCCACCAATCCGGTCCGGCCAACCCCTCTCTCTCACTCAGCGCCGCTTCCGTCCGATCGAGCTTACCGGTATAGCTAATAATTAGTACAGTAGTGTGACCATCGTCACTCGATTACGACACTTAATCATCTGACTAGCCAAGGTAAGGAGCAAACCGACATCCGTGTTCTTTTGTGTAGCCGAGCATCATCTCATCGTCCATGCCGTCAAAGATGACGGCGCTTAGTATCAATGCAGGCGTAATTCTTATTGATGAGCGTCTTCGCTGAGTGTAGGCCTGCCATTCAGGTCCGGTCCCGATCAGAGAGGCCACAGCCATGTCCATGTTCGTTGGCTAATTAATATGTCAAGGAGCTTCCCAGTATCCGGATCAGGATTGACTACTTCAGACACGGTGCAGATCGACTGCGTCTGGCAGCATGTTTTCTCACTTATGTCCACAGCGACCATCTCCAGGACCTGGAGATGCTGAAGATGGCATTCGGGTACTGCTCCGTGACCTCGCGACGGCTACTCGTACACATGGAAAAGTATCTGTACCGAATCAATTTTGCCAAGGGCATCCTTGAATGGCGGAAGAAGATCCACAAGCATCTGAGACTGTTGCTGCGCGCATTGCCTCTCCAGACTCCCACAGAGACAGAGCTGAAACAGCTGCAAAAGATCCAAGTCTCCCTGTTTGATGCCAATCATTGCCCCGGAGTCGTCTCCTTTCTCAATCAAGGTCATGCTTCTGCCATTTTCTACACTGGCGACCTTGGTGCTGAGCCATGGTCGGTCAACTCGCTTGTGCAGAACGCCTACATTCTGCCATATAGCTGTGGTCTGAAGACGTTCGACTGCATCTACTTGGATACCAGCTTTGCCTCTCACAATCATGTGTACAAGACGTTCCCCTCAAAAGGCTGACGGTTTGAAGGAGTTGTTGCCAAAGCTACCACGCTACCCTGTGGACTCTGGGCTATGAACAGTTTGGATGACTGCGAACAGTTTGGATGCTATGAACAGTTTGGATGGCCATGTCCAGTCTGCTGTCGAGTCAAATTCATGTCCAAGAGTATCAGTTGTGTTTGTGCCATGCCATCACTGAGAACAGTCGTGACGGCTATGCTATGCTTGAAGCCCCGCCTGTCTCACGCTCAGTTCAGACACGCGCATCCATAGTTGCGAGCCTGGCATGAAGTGTCATGGCGATCTGAACAAGGCCGACATCGTTGGCCTATCCCGATCGTCTCAAGACTTGAACACGACACTGAATTGCCTGAAGCTGGTGCTGGACGCGGCCTGGGAGACTTGGGCCAGACTGCCGAACTTAAAATCGATGATCTCACACTCTTGCAGCAACTCTCTATCTCATGTATTAATTACTGAGCTTCGTATCAGCCGAGCCTTAGTTGACCAGTTTCAAGATGCCATTGCCACCGCACAGGCGTCAGCCTTGGCCCAAGCTTTCTCTCTACAGGTTTAGCTTAGATGGCGGAGTTGACATATCGATCCACGACTTCATAGATCGCCTGTCCAAACGACAAGGCCAGTCCGCAGCTGGGGCGCCAGGATCGCTGAAAAATGGTCCAAGGGGACAGAGCAGGGGAAATGTTCTACATTTTCCATACTCTCGGCACTGATCGTATGAAGAACTAAGCCATCAGTTTTCTATCTTCCGACCTAGAGACATATATCCTTGCACCGTCGACCTAGAAAACATGGTCGCAAGATATCAGCATGCAAAGTTTATTTGGACACTTGTGTTCTGGCACCGTCTTCTTTCATCACAAAGAGACTAGAGCACCATCTGAGGCATGGAAAGCGTGTCAAGTAGCAAGCCGGAAGTGTAAGAGAGGAGAGTCCGGTCCAGACGAGGACGAGGACAAGACTTCAGAGTCAGTCACAGCCAGAATATGCCAGTGCAAGAC
The DNA here is from genome assembly GCA_003709845.1 of Chaetothyriales sp. CBS 134916. Classification (NCBI taxonomy): domain Eukaryota; kingdom Fungi; phylum Ascomycota; class Eurotiomycetes; order Chaetothyriales; family Domatiomycetaceae; genus Domatiomyces; species Domatiomyces globalis. Next base: position 19,051 of record QQXO01000259.1, read on the forward strand.
CAGATATCAGTACCGAATCCAAAAGCACTAGTCCAGTGGCCCACCACGGCCGGCTGTACTCCGCAGGCGGTGATGAATCGGTTCATGACTACAACGACGACGGCCTCTATAGAAGTCGCTCGCTCTCCTCAACGGCTTTGGAAACCCAAGATGCCGACGAGAACCCTTCTCCAGACAGGTTGAAGAGAAAGTCTGGGCGGAGCAGTGTCCATCGCGAGGTGTATGAAGCCGCAGTGAGAAGGCTGCGAGACAATGATGGGGGTGACTGGCAGTATCTTGTACTGCACAGTGTAGGGCGGCACGAGTACACGCGTCGCCAGACAGAGCTACAGTAGGAGGAGGAGCCGTTAGGGCCCCTGGTCGCGGTTCGCGCGCCCGACTAGCTGGAGCTCCCAGCAGTTTGACGACGTCACCATGTCGAAAGTTCGCCCAGAGCTGTCGACATCACTGACTAAGGCTCAGCGGTACTCATAGTCGGGACCAACGGCTTGATTCATCTCCCACAACATTCCTTCCGCTGCTCTTCAACTCCATCAATCATGTTTGCCAGATCGTACCTGAGGTCTGCCGCGCCTCTTCGACAAGTGAGCGGCCCACAATCCGATCTGGCAAGCCAAGTGCTGACCCCCCATAGTCGATCCGCTCCTTCGCCTCCGAAGCGCCCTCCAAAGGTGGCTCTGGCTCTGCAACTCCCTGGATTGTTGGTGCTGCAGCAATAGGAGCTGGCGCGTTTGGCTATTCATTTCTGGGCAGCAAAGCCTCTGCTGATCGACCGGCAGAGAAGAAGGCAACTCCGGCACCTGAGCCAAAAAAGACCTTCACAGGCGGCGACCAGGGCTTTCTTGATTTGAAGCTCAGAGACGTGCAAGACTACAACCACAACACCAAGAAGTTTGTCTTTGAACTGCCTGACCCCGACGCCGTTTCCGGATTGCATGTAGCGTGTGAGTGTGCTGGCAGTCCCTGCTTACGAAGAGTCTTTCCTGATGCTCTCGATAGCTGCCATCATCACCAAGTGGAAGGCTCCCGACAAGGAGAAGCCAACTATCCGGCCCTACACTCCCATCAGTGACGAAGGTCAGACGAGGTCTTGCCGCTGGGAAATCATATCTGCTGACCGGCTTCCCCCTTCATAGATGCCAAGGGTCACCTCGATCTGCTTGTCAAGGTCTACCCAAATGGGCCCATGTCTAGCCACCTGCACAGCTTGAAGCCTGGCGACACGCTGTCATTCAAAGGTCCCATCCCTAAGTACCCCTGGTCGCCTAACAAACACGATCACATTACACTCATCGCCGGTGGCACGGGTATCGCGCCTATGCACCAGCTTCTACGAGCCATCTTCTCTAACCCGGACGACAAGACCAAGGTTTCGCTCGTCTTTGGCAACATTGCCGAGCCAGACATTCTGCTCAAGGAGGAGTTTGACAAGCTGGAAAAGGAACATGGCGACCGGTTCAAGGTGTTCTACACCCTCGACAAGCCCTCGGACAGCTGGAAGTTCGGAAAGGGCTTCATCACCAAGGATCTTTTGAAGGAGATTATCCCAGACCCAAAGAGCGACAACATCAAAGTCTTTGTCTGCGGCCCGCCAGGCTTGTACAAGACCATCAGCGGCGGCAAGGTGAGTCCAACCGACCAGGGCGAGCTCGATGGCATTTTGAAGGACCTGGGTTACACAAAAGATCAAGTCTATAAATTCTAGATAGAACAGAACGTACACAGGATAGAACTGGGCTGTAGCTGCTCGTGGTCGCAATGGGGGTGCCACACTCCCAATGAGTAAGTGCATGCCCAAAGCGTGCCAGGCACAATGTACACTTACAGTATTACCCTGGAGCTGATTATTTTTGGGTCAACATTTAATAGTACTCCGTCCTGAATCGAGCCCCAGGACGCATGATACCACAATCAGGTTGGAGTCACCCACCTTGTGTCTCAAGTATCACAAATAGGGCTTAAAGCCTCAGGCGTGGCAAAGGCGTTGAAAGGGCTGGGCCGAGTGCGAAAGCAAGTCCTCTCTCAGACCAGCATAGTTGGAGTGCAGGCGTCCAAAAGAATAGCTTACCCCTCGGGACTGGCGGGGGGAGGCCTGGCGCCTGCAGCTTATTAACTTAGTGACATAATATTACAAGAGAGCCTTCAGAGGTGGCTCAGTAATTAATAGTGAAATGGATGACACCTAACTTAGCCTACGGTATTACTGACAGGTTCCTCCAGGTAAGGAATAATTAAAGTGTTAATAATAAGTTAATGATAAGTTAACTAATTAATTACAGTATTCCTTACTTAATGCTTCGCCCCCGCTGGCACTCACGGCAAGCTAATATTATTAGGGAGTTAGTTAATAGGAGACAGGCCCCCGAAAGCTCTAACTAGCTGCCGATGGCTCACACGGATTGCCGCTGACGCCGACCGACGATTGATTATGACCTACGGCCAAGCAAGAAAACGCCAGTCCTGGCATGGCACAGTATTACTGTAATACTGTTGACTGACTTAATATTTAACTGGAGAACGGGGCCTGAAACGAGTGCCGAGAGTGCCCAAGTTTCTTACTGGAGGTCCCCGCTGCTTTTATGAGGCATTGGTGCTTGCGCGACGCATCAGTCTCCCGGACAGCCAGTTAAAACAGCCCGAGGGGTGAAGATTCTGGCCGCAAGTGCGCGCTAATACCGCTCCTAATTAGGTGGTTGAGTCCGCGGACCCTGCCAGCCTCAGATTTATCACTTGGCTTGCCCTGCCCGCTGGGCCTTCTTCACCCAGCTCAGCGCCTACATACCAGGCCTAGAAATGCAGCACAGCTGTGGCCAAGCGACCTCCCGCCTTCGAACTTGTATATTCAAACAGAAATAGGCCGTACCGGATTGAGAAGAAGTCTTTTCAGCACGATATAAGTCATCGAGCACAGAGGTCTGTCTCCCAGCGGTAGGAGAACCAGCATGGCGGAAAAGTGGATTTTGATCGGGGCAGCGGCCGCTGAGCAACAGGCCACGACTGGGGCGCAGTGAGCAGTAAACGAGGGCATCAGCGGGCACCATGGTCACGACTTTCTGGCTGCAGCTTAGGCCGCAGCACTCGCCCAAAAGGGGCGCCAAATCATGCATGGTACCTGGAACCCAGGCGCTGATTGGTTAAGCGACACCCCCCCGTGGTCTCCCTGGGACCCCACTAAATGGTCACTTAGTGTGGTTGATTAAATGGCGACTCTCGCGCTTACTTTAAGCACAGCCCCCGCCCCAGGGTCCGCCTGTGTTCTTCCCTTCCTCGCCCACACCACTCCTCCGACCTTGCCTTCTTCCCCCCTAAAACTGCTTTCCCATATCCGACTCGTCGGCCTCCTTGATTTATTTTCGAGCCGGTGTGGAGGCCATCACCACCTAAAGACCTGACATCTATCGTCATGCCGAAGAAGTCTGCACCCCCGCCAGACTCGGAGAATGCCACGACGATCGTGAACATCGCCGACTTCCAGCGCACACGCGATTCGGTAAGTCTTTTGTCTCAATTAACCTGCTTGGCCTATTCCATACTTTTTTGGTATTCAATACCACCCCAGCGTTGCGTACTACTCCGCGTAACCGTGGCCATGTTGCCCATCTGAACCCCACCAACGACATTCACTGCCTGCCACGTCGCTATAGCTTATTGTCGCCGCCGCCATCTCAACCCTTCCGCGCCAGAGCATAGATGGTGTCTTGTCCTTCTGATTCTTTTTGTTTATCAACCTGGCATCCTGTCTCTCACTCACTATCATATACCCATCGTCGCCCGTTTCCAATCCGTTCACACCCCGTTCTCGCCACATTGATGGCTTCTCTAACATGATTCGAGATCACAAGCTCATGGCTGACTACCTTGATTAGGTCATCGTTGCTCTCGCCACTCTGCAGTCTTCGGTCCAGGATCTCTCTCGCGCCTACATCAACCATGCCAACACTGTTCTCGCTCCTGGCCGTGGTGGCGCTCTTGACAGCAATCTCACCAACATCCTCTCCGAGTCTGGCCTCTTAACCGGAGCCCAAGCTGCTGGTGCTGCCCCCGTACTCGCGCTCGGAGGCGAGGAGGTCACCGAGGGTAAGAAGAAGCGCAAGCGAGTGCCTCATGATCCTCATGCTCCCAAGAGAGCCCTGACTCCGTACTTTCTCTACATGCAGAGTGCCCGTGCTCAGATTGCACGCGAGCTCGGCGACCAAGCCAAACCCAAGGAAGTGGCAGACGAGGGCACCCGACGCTGGACCGAGATGCCGGCCAACGAGAAAGCTGTAAGTCCGGTGCCACCGCGACATCATGACACCATGCTAATCTTGCAGATCTGGGATGCTCAATATCAAAAGAACCTGGCTGCTTACCGAGTCAAGATGGCCGCCTACAAGGCCGGCCATCCAGTTCCCTCTGACGATGATGCAACTAAGCTGGTTGAGGCCGGTAAGGTTCCCGACTCAGTCCCAGGCGTTGAGCCCGAGGACGAAGAGGAAGTGGAGGAGGAGGAGGAAGAAGAAGAAGAGGAGTCGCCTGAGCCGGTCAAGGAACCTGAGCCACCCAAGGGCAAACGCAGAAAGACTGCCGATGCCACCCCAGCCAAGGAGACGCCCAGGGCTGCCAAATCGCCGGAAAAGGAGAAGAAGAGCAAGAAGAGTAAGGCTGAGGCTCCTACTCCTGCCCCTCCAGCCGCGCCTGCACCGTCGAGCAAAGGTGAGAAAAAGAAGAAGTCCAAGAAGGCTGCTTAGGGGGCTAGCACGCAAGACTGCCCAGGACAGTTGCAATCAGCTCTGGCCAGTGGCTATCAGTTTGCTGAACCTGAATTCTGATACCCGTGATGTTATGAGAGAGGTGACCTGGTGTACGTTGATGACGATATCGGAGTTTGCATGGTTGTCCTTTCTCATCGACGTGTGCGAGCGTGGGCATGGGCGGCTATTGTCATGGAAGATAGTATTCTAGTATAGTAGGCCAAGCATAACGCGGCTTTATCACCCACTCGACGATTTGTTTTTGTCTCCCGTAGTGTCTGTCTGCAAACCGCTGCGCTGGTGTAGCCGCCGACGATTGTTTACATCCCCCCAAATTCCAGCCTTGAGCGGCACGTGATGAGTGCATTAGCGGCCCTTCCAGCAGCCACACTAATTTAATTGGCTTTTCAGCTTTCCTACGACAGCGCTTGCACACTGATTGGCTCCTTGACTTTTAGTACAACGGCGCTTGAACACATAAGCCCCCGCATCGTCAACAAACATCGTGTAGATTGCAACACGTGATGTGATTGGCTCATATATGCAGCACCGATATGACAGTCGAGAAAAGGCCAAAAGTCAGATTTGAAGGTCTAATAACAATAATTGAAGGAGCGGATCGCCAAACGTCATAGAAGTCGGTGCTTGGAAGTAAGGATGCAGCTCGTGCCCAAAGAGGTACGACACAGACTCACAACTCTGGCGTCGGCAAGCGAAGTATTAACCACTCCCGTGCTACCAGCTTGATAAGCTCGTGACCTCCCAACTCGGCTTCCTTGCTCAACGACGACTTGCGCGAGGCGTCAAGCTCAACCATGCAGAAGCCTGTGTACACTTGCCCCGCCCAGAACACACACCCACTCTCTCATTAACCCCACATACAGGCCCTGATCGCGTCCAACCTCCAAGAACTGATCCGCGATGGCAACCACTCAGTCGCCGACCTCATGTCTATCGGCAAGACCATGCTTGGTCGCCGCCACGTCTTGCCGTCCGTCATTGCCACGCTCACTGAACTCCAGGTCGAGGGCACCTTTCCCACCGGTACCTATCTAGTCACTGTCCACCATCCCATCGCTAGCGACGACGGCGATCTCGAAAAGGCCCTTTACGGCAGCTTCCTGCCAGTTCCGGCCAAGGCTGCTTTTGTCCTGCCGGACTCGAGTGAGTATGAGGCAAGCAAATTGCCAGGTGCTGTCATTCCAGTCAAGGAAGGCCGGATCATTCTAAATCAGGGCCGGTCTAGGATTCAGCTGAAGGTGACGAGCAAAGGCGACCGGCCGATTCAGGTAGGATCGCATTACCATTTCATTGAGACTAACCCTCTGCTCTCTTTTGATCGTATCAGGGCGTATGGCTACCGGCTCGACATTCCCGCCGGTACATCAGTGCGCTTTGAACCAGGCGATACCAAGACGGTCACCCTGGTGGAGATTGCCGGTCACAAGACCATTCGAGGAGGCAACAACCTTGCCTCGGGTAGAGTGGACATGTCACGCGCGGAGCAGATACTCGAGAATGTCCAGAAGGCGGGCTTCAGCCACGTGCCCGAGCCAGCGGTCGACAAGCAGTTGGACGTGGCCAGCATGACCAGAGCCGACTACGTGGGAATGTTCGGGCCCACCACAGGCGATCTGGTGCGGCTGGGCCTGACTGACTTGTGGATCAAGGTCGAAAAAGATCTCACGGTGTACGGCGAAGAGTGCAAGTTCGGTGGCGGCAAGACACTGCGCGAGGGTATGGGCCAGGCCACGGGACGTCCTGACAAGCAATCTTTGGACACCGTCATCACCAACGCACTGATTGTCGACTATACCGGCATCTACAAGGCAGACATCGGGATCAAAAATGGCATCATCCATGGCATCGGCAAAGCGGGCAACCCGGACGTCATGGACGGAGTGCATGCCAATCTGATTGTCGGCTCTGGCACGGATGTTATTGCTGGCGAAGGTACCATCGTTACGGCCGGTGGCATTGATTCGCACATCCACCTCATCTGCCCGCAACAGGCCTACGAGAGTATTGCGGCAGGAGTGACAACCTACCTTGGCGGTGGCACTGGGCCAAGTCAGGGCACGTGTGCGACGACATGCACACCAGGCATTTGGCATATGGAACAGATGATTAAGGCGGTTGATTCACTGCCGGTCAACTACGGCATCACGGGCAAGGGCAACGATTCTGAAGCCACTGCTCTTCGCGAGTCGGTCGAGGCCGGTGCCTGTGGTCTCAAACTGCACGAAGACTGGGGCAGCACTCCGGCCGCGATCGACGCTTGCCTGAGTGTGTGCGATGAGCTTGATGTCCAATGTCTGATTCACACCGACACGCTCAATGAGTCTGGGTTTGTCGAAACGACGATTGCGGCGATGAAAGGCCGCACCATTCACACCTACCACACCGAAGGCGCCGGTGGCGGACACGCACCAGACATCATCAAGGTTGTTGGGCACGCCAACGTGTTGCCGTCGAGCACGAACCCCACGCGTCCATACACGCGCAACACGCTGGACGAGCACCTCGACATGCTCATGGTCTGCCACCACCTGTCCAGGAACATCCCGGAAGACGTCGCCTTTGCCGAGTCGCGGATCCGCGCTGAGACGATTGCTGCCGAAGACGTCCTACACGATCTCGGCGCGATCAGTATGATGAGCTCGGACTCTCAAGCCATGGGCCGCTGCGGCGAAGTGGTGCTCAGAACATGGCACACCGCGCACAAGAACAAAGTCCAACGAGGCAGCTTGAAGGAGGACCAGGACACAGGCGCCGACAACTTCAGGGTCAAGCGCTACGTCAGCAAATACACCATCAACCCAGCGATCGCGCAGGGCATGTCGCATTCCATTGGCAGTATTGAGGTCGGCAAGAGGGCCGACTTGGTGGTCTGGAGCCCGGCCAATTTTGGCACTAAGCCCAAGCTGGTTCTCGTCGGCGGCATGATCAGCTGGGCCATGATGGTAAGTCACTTTGTAGTCTTGCATCCCTCCTCTCTTTCCTTTCCACCCTAATCCTACCAAAGGGCGACCCCAACGCGTCAATCCCGACCATCGAACCGATCTACATGCGGCCCATGTTCGGTCCGCTTGCACCCTCGACGTCTGTTACCTTTGTCTCGCAAGCGTCGATCACATCTGGAAGGATCAACAGCTACGGACCGCTGCGCAAGCAAGTCGTCGCGGTGAAGCACTGCCGCAACCTCGGCAAGAGGGATATGCGCTTCAACGACGCGATGCCCGCCATCAAGGTCGACCCGGAGCGCTATGTGGTCGAGGCTGATGGCGTCAGGTTGACTGCTGCCCCCAGCGAGTTGTTGCCCTTGAGTCAGGCTTATTATGTTTATTGATTGAGAGTAGTGACGGAATGTGAACAAAATTCTAAGTGGGTTTGAAAAATAAAAAGACCATGAACTGTCCAACAGATCTGGCATAGCAAGGAAGAAAGGAAGGGGAGATTGAAGCACCCAGCTTATTATAGTATCTAAGCTTGCTAAGTTAAGTTGCTCCTTCTACTTAAAAAGTATGATATGTCACCCACCCAGCAGGCCTTGTCCCTGAAACTTCCATATATATATATGAATATGATACACTTGGGATGGAACGAGGCACTGAGTAACAAACTTGATTTCACTCAAGAGGGGTCTGAAAGAGCAGCAGCAGCAGGAGGAGGAGAAGAAGAAGAAGAAGAAGAAGAAGAAGAAGAAGATGGAGGAGGAGTTTTGTACCAGCGATTCCCCTCGGTGCAGAGCAGGACGATGACAGAGTCTTTGTTGAGCAGATCAGACGCACCAGCACTAATGCCAGCAGTCTTGTGAGTGCCGACGAGCTTCAACAGGCCAGCGAGAGGGGCGGCGCCGCAGGGGCCAGCGTTGACGCCGTGGCGGTGCAGATACTGCAGCGCAGCGTGGCACTCGTGGTCAGTGATGGTCAGGCTGATATCGACGCCGTGCTGCAGCGTAGGCCAGGAGATCGGGGACACGGTGGCGCAGCACAGGCCGTCCATGATGGTGTAGGACGTGCTGATCGGGTTGGCAAACTTGCCTGCTGTCAGGTTGGCGTGCAGACAGGCCGCCGCGATGGGTTCGACTGTAAGCACGCTGATGGCGTTGTTGTTTCGGCCAGCGCCGGCGCCACCAGCGCCACCAGCACCAGCACCAGCACCAGCAGGCGACTTGGCATAGGCGGTGACGGCGTGGCCGAGCGAGCCAACGCCGATGGGCGTGACAATCATAGTGGCTGCGAGGCCGTGCGCGGCGAGCTGCTGCTCGACTTCGGCGAGCAAGGTCGCGTAGCCCTGCACGATGTAGCGCGGGATCTGGTCGTAGTCGGCATACGCATTGTCCTGGATAACCAAGCCGGGCGGCGAGGCGGCCTTGCTGTGGTGCGATGCCGCGGCCACGGCGCGGTCGTAGTCGCCAGGCACGCGGACGACGTCGACGTCGACGCCGACGCCGCCTCCTTCGCTGGCGATGTTCTGCCGCACCGGCTCGCTGGTGAATTCCGGCACGAAGATCCTGGCCGGGATGCCGAGGATCTTAGCCATGCGGGCCACTGCACGGCCGTGGTTGCCATCCGTTGCGGCAAACAGCGTCAGGTTACGCTGCTGCGCGGCCGCGGCCGCTTCAGCGAGCGACGTGGTGGCGGCCGGCAGGTTGGCGACGTCGCAGATGGCGCGGAAGGTGCCCCATGAAGCACCGAGGATCTTGAAGGCCAGCAAGCCGAGGCGTGAGCTTTCATCCTTGACGAAGACGCCGCGCACCCCCAGCTCCTGGGCCAGGCTGTCGAGCGGGACCAGCGCTGATTCATTAAAATCCGGCAGGCTATGGTGAAAGGCCTGGATCCGCTGCAGGTCGGGGGCGTGGTCGGAGCGCCAGTGCTGAGCTTGCGGGTTAGAGTAGATGGAAGACAGTGCCATTGCTACTGTATGTAGAACCGTACAGTATAGAGACTGTGATCACTTTTGTCATGGGAACTACTGTACCCATACTGGTCTAGCTACCGGCATGTAAAAAGGCGTGCTGCTGATCAGATGGGACGAAATGACATGTCCTCTGGACGATGGAGGACTGTTTTCCCGGAGAAAATTGTACATCACTAAATAATTAGCTTGACTCCTGTCGCGAGCATGGCACGCGGTGTGGAAATCAGGGACAATACCCACACCACACAAAACGATGAGGCTCGATGCAAAAAGGAGAGGGCCTAAGGGTTACCTTGAGCACGTGACTAAGAGGTCTATTGGGAAATCTGGCTGGGAGCAGCTGTAGGTGACCTCCTTTACTATGGTACTGTATTCAAGATCATCCTTCATGCTGATATATTGTCCAATCAACAATCACAAGACTCTGTTCCTATCAATTGATAAACCTACCATGATATATCCAAATCAAGAGAGACCTAGGTTAATTACAGTGCTACTATCCTTATTATAGAGGGTACCATAGTTAACTAACCATAGTCACTGTTGCACGATTGATTCCTCGTCTTGCTCATGGCGGTAATAGGATTGAGGGACTCCTAATCTGCAGGGGATGGCCGAGAATGGCTGGAGGGGGGTGATGGAGCTGGGCTGTTTAACAGATGTCCGTCTCTCTTGCTGCTTTCCAGTTCCGCGCTGATGGACTGCCGTCGAGTTTAGCAGTTTGATGGTTTCAGCCGTCTGATCAATAAATTCATATTTCTCAGTAGTGCGGCCAGGGTCAGCAGGACTCTGACGGCCGCGTTTGCTGTCGGTATCTTCTGCCATTTCTACCATCTCAGATGGTCGTTTGACCCTCTTGTTGTTGAACTGTATGCAGTGGACATCCTAGAAGTGATAACGCTGGCTCCGGACATCCTTACATGGGATCTCACACCAAGGCATTAGGCAACCTGCTGCGCTTCTCCGGTCCAGCTCCTCGATGGATTCGATCACATGATGTACCCAATGATCCTGCTTTTGGAACTGTTGCATTCGATCCCTCGCCAACATCTTCGTGTTAACCAGGCAAACCGGGCAATAACCGAAAGCACCCAGCGTGCCGCCATACATTAATTAGTGGATCGCACTGGGTAGGAATTGTCTGACGCGTGTAGAGATGGCTTTGACAAGGCTCCTCCCATTAATCCAATCCGACGACCCACTGCTTACAGAGGTTGCACAGCTCCGCAAAGCCGTGGGCTCCCGAGAGATATCGCTTGTGACAGCTATAGATGTGTTTCTAGCTGGATGTCGTCGGGCTAGGAGTAGTAGACGAAGTCTCTTGTACTTCGCGAAGTCGCTTATTACTTCTTCTGCGCATGCTCCTATAGATCTCGCTGCAGCGTCGGTTGCGTTCTCCTGATGGAGGTTGCTTCTTCAACACATCAAGTTCACTGCTCATTGACATAAACTCCGGGCTTGTCTCCCTGTCGGTAGACAATGGGGAACAGATTGGGGTTCTGAGCTACTGTCATGCCACGAAACCGCTCGGCCACAATGGTCCGAACCTTCCCTGTGAGATAGCTGTCTTGGCCATCGGTGCCAGGGCTATTAGGCTGGTAATGCTGGCGATGAGAGCGTTTATTCAACTGGCCTCCGTGGCCCATTCTTTGTGCTGTTGAATAGAGTGCATCTGAAGGAGGGGTCAGATAAGGGGTCACAGCAGATTAAAGAAGCCTCGCAGCAGCGTGAGGAAGGAGACTCACCATTGGTATGGAGACCTTCAGTTCTAAAATCATGGATAGTTGGCGGGCGCACATAGCCTGCACGGCGCCCCCAATTATTCAACCGCGTACTGTACGAGTTCTGTCAAACGAAAAGTGGCCTAGGGCGGCCAGCGCCAAATGGAAGAACTCGTATGAGGATTGCAGGCTATGGAAGGAGGAGCAGCTATATATAGGTGAGAAAACTCTGCTCTTGGCGACCGACTCCGATATCAGCCAATCTCCGATTATCGGCCAATGTCCCTTCTGACACACCCCCCCAGGTTTTGCTGTATGCAGACAGCAAGACCTGCAAATCCAGAATTGTCTTGTTGACGAGATGAGGTTAGCCGAGCGCAGTATGATTGTCGGCGTTGTCATTAGCCAAGCACGGTCAGCGTTGTTGTCTTTGCTGAGCACTATCTGATTGTTGGCATTGTCATTCAGTTATAGTCGCTGTTCATTTGGACGCCGGTTACGATTAGTACAGATTCTGTACAGTCGATGCCTTCGGATTCAGCTGCTATATGTTTGATCACCATAGATTCAGTTGCAGTATTCTTGATCATTTTCAATTCAGCTGCTGTATATTTGGTCGATGTAGACCCATCTTATCGCTGTATATCTGACTCTTTCCGATTTGGTCGTCATTGATCGAGCGCTTTAACTGAGGAACTAGTGCTATTCAGGATTTCTCTGATGACGAGCAGCACTACCCGGATACGAGGTAT